>OMNZ01011567.1:1885-47197 GCA_900303255.1 Lesueurigobius sanzi | reverse complement strand
CCATTAGGCTTTATTAATCCAACTGTATACCACACCTTTAGGCTTTATTAATCCAACTGTATACCACACCTTTAGACTTTATTAATCCAACTGTATACCACACCTTTAGCTTTATTAATCCAACTGTATACCACACCTTTAGCTTTATTAATCCAACTGTATATCACACCTTTAGGCTTTTATTTATTCAATAAAAATAAATAAAACAAGTCCTTTTTGATAAAATAAAATAAAAAAAACAGTACTTTTTATTATAATACAGCTATAGTTGGAAAAGTAATTTCACAAATAATTGTGATTAACTGCAATTAATTGCTGGATTTATTTAATCGCGATTAAGAAAATTAATCGCGATTAATTTTCTGCAGATTTGCGATTAATTAGTTAATTTTTTTTTATCGATTCCCGGCCCTAGCAAAAAGCTTTTAACAATTACACTTTCCATGCACCTTTTTGCACCAACCGATTAATCGATTAATCGTAAAAATAATCTTACCTAAATAATCGTTAGTGACAGCCCTAATTTGAACCACAGGCCCCGGTTTGGTCACGACTATTCAGAAAAAGTGTTGAAAGGTATAGAGATACCATTTAAATAGAATTGGTAGAAGGTGGTAATATGTAAAATAATGAGGGACGTATTGTGCTGTATACTTCTGTTGTTATTTGTTGTCATAGTTTTCTTTTTTCCTCAGGTCCTGGGATCCCTAAAGTGACCGTCCACACCACTAAGGACCCCTCCAGTAAGTGTGTGTTTTTGGTTTGTAGTAGTTTGTAGTTTCCTATGACAGTCTGCAGGGGGAGCAAGACTAATGCTCAAATGCCATAGAGCTGAGCGTCGATCGTGAAGAGACACTGCCCCCTGCTGCTCCCTCAACGTCACTGTCGCCAGAGAGGTTATATGAGGAAATGAAATTACCCCAGGAGTGATGTGTGTTTTATTTTTCTCTTTCAGTTTTGCCTTTTTTTTAATTGGGAAAATATATAAATTGAGTGATCTCAATATGAAACTTTTGATGAGGATGAATGACAGAAACATGAGAAGAAAATACATTGTCATTTTAGGTTTTTATACAAAAATAACGCACTATTTGTGTTAAAATGGTCAAAATTGCCTATATTTTCAGTGACAAAATCTATATAATGGATAGAGCCAGGTTACAAAGATTTGTTCAAAGTGGATTTTGGATATTTTGTTTCGTTTTTCCCCCAAAAAATAGTAAATATTGATAAAAAAAATCATCTGATAGAATATTGGTCATATTGTTAAGGGAAAGACTGGAAAGTTTGGATTCTGCAGGTGCTACTAAAATAGAGATGTTGTTGCAAGAGTGAAATAAAAATGCATTTTGAGAAAGTGGCTTTTGAAGTTCTGTGTGAATCTATGGAGAAATGTTGATTCAGTGCAATAAATAAACACCTTATGAAGATGTGGCCATGTATTTGTTTCCAGGTGAAAAGTGTATTATGTTAAGACATTAAACTGGCCCAAAATCTGAAAATTGAAAAAAAAAAAAAAAAAAGTAAATAAATACTTTTGCCTGTTGTCCCCTTAAATTAACTATTTATGTAATTGAGAATATGACTTGAAGGCATGCTGTTGATGTGTTCTTGGTGAGACAAAATCTGACAAATCCCCATGTGTCCGACTGCCTGTTCTATCATGACAAACTCCCCTGACTTAAAAAGTCAAAAAGAAAATAAGAAAGTAACAGTCTAGAGTTTGGCTTGTGTCAGTGCTTGCCCTTCTGACCTCGGAAATTTCACACGTATCTTGTTGTTTTATAGTTTATGCATTTTTCATATAAAAACAACAATGGGCTCTTTCTCTTGTAGGATTTGTGATGTTGGAGGATAACAGCCCCATGTCCCGGGCCCTGGAGGATAAACATCTCCCAGAGACTGTGTTCCACGCCATCGCCACAGAAAACAGTGGTATGTTACACAAGTCATGTGCTCTTTATATTTCAGCATTCGTCTGCAATTTTAACCTGTTGTTTTCATAAAATAAGATCCCAAGGTTTAGCCTGATACCACTGTGCATGCTTCAAACAAGTAAATATACCATGAGTCAACAATTTATACCTGGAAGGGACAAGCGTTAAATCCTTTACGGACCCAACCAGCGCTTTGGGTGTAAAGTTTATGATCGTGCTTTTGCAAGTGCTGCATGTTTTTTTGTACTTAATTATTAATTGCTCTAATAAAAACAATATTTTTTCTAGTCCTGCATCTAAAGCTGTCTCTGCCTCAAGGATATGAGACCAATCATTACCCGCTCCTCGTCATGGTGTAAGTGTCTCTGAGCAAAACTGGAAATGGTATTTTTAAATTCTAGACAATGGTGAAGTAATGTGCAGCAAATTTGTGCATTTAAAAACAGTATGTTATTTAGTAGTTTGTGGCTATAATAATAATATATATACTTAAGCTGTCAACTATGTTACTGTGCTGTCTTAATCAGGATGGTAACTCTGCTGAGTAGCATTAATGTTTTTATTTGTAGCCTAAAAGGAATTTCATTTAGGTACAATTAAGTTAACCTTATCTCAAGGTAAGACGGGGCACATGAGGACAAACTCCTTTAACAGGTTTATGATATCTTCCATGTCCAAATCCACAAATGTTTAACCTGATCATTTATATTAGTGACAGGGTCCATTATGCATCATTATCTGGAGTGAGTGAGTTAGGCAGGAAGCAACAATAGACTAATTAACTGAAGTACTGAGGGACTTCACAAAGTAATTTAGCCCGCCCCCACAATACAACGCTGATAAACAGACAGACACAGTGTGTGGGCCTCCACTTTATGTCTCAATATGTGGCCGTAGATGAAAAAACTTTGCACACACATCTTCTAGGACTGTGGTTTGCACAGTGAGATCTGGGGCCCTCTGGGGGATTGTCTACATTACAAGTATATAAAATTATATGGAGTTTGACATCAATTATAAATATTTTTTTATATTTAAAGATTTTATCGTAAATTCATGACAAATAATATGACTTTGGAGAAAAGCTGTTCTAGGATGTTGTTATTTCTTCTGAAACCCAGCAATATTTGGCCTGATCATTCTTCCCCACTCACTGCCTTTAAAAACAAACAGCTGCCAGTGCTCAGCCTAATCTTGCTCTTCCTGTCCTTCAGAGACAACATTCCCGGGAGTCAGTCGGTCACAGAGGAATTTGAGCTGGCGTGGCCTCAGGTGCTGGTGAGTGCGCACAGCATGGCCTTGGCCTGGGTCGACGGCAGGAGCGTCCGTGGACAGAAGAACACAGTGGACCCCCGCAAGATCGGAGCTCTCTACGTTAAAGACCACCTGGCGGCACTGGAGTCAGTACTGCGTATTCATTTAGTGTCCTCTATGAATTATGGCCACCCTAATAACCTGTGCAGTGATTCATGGAGATTTTGGGGCCCTCTTTATAGTGTGACACTTGGTTTTCCAGGCTGATTAAGAACACACTCACTCCACTTAAATTGCCTATATTATGTCTTAATTAACTTTTTAAAAGCTTTTAATCATGTTATACTATATCCCCATCAAACACTTGCCTGGGGTGGTGCCCTGATACAGAACAGTTCAGCTCATTTTTAACTTTTAAAGTCCAAACCAAACTTTCTGAAGCTGTCAGTGGTCAGACTCTCTTCCCTGAGGTAATTAATATGCTTGCTAGTCGTGCTCTTCTTTTTTTTTCTTTTTTTTTCTTTTCATTTTGAACAGTTTCCCTTTTCACCACAGCAGCAGGGGCATGTGTTCTGTGTCCTTTCCTAATGATATTTTACAAAAAACAATTACCATTGTTAAGCTGTCCAAAAGTTGTTTTAAAAGCCTGAATAAAGCATAACAAGTGACATTTAAAGAATACTGTATGAATGATTTCCTTCATGTGGAAAGTCCTGTTGTAAAAGTTTAGTTTACAAAGTTACAAAGGTTTTTGAAGCGAAATATCCGAATATTAAAACTATTAAACAATATTTATCTTCCATCTTTGGAAGATTAAGTACGGATTGTACTGTTGTACTCTCAGACCAATAAAAGAATTAATTGCAGACATTTGTAACATCCTTTTATGCTGTTTCTCCAGGTGGCTAATGCAGCTTCCATTTATTGATAACCGCAGAATGGGCCTCTATGGAAAGGTTACTGAACTTATGTTAACATAATACTCAAAGTTGCATTGTTCAGTAGAAGTTTGACTTTTTGAGTAATATTTTCTATTATGTTTCTTCCCCAGGCGTTTGGCGGTTATTTGACACTAAAGATGTTAGCTTCAACAGATGATTTGTTTCAGTGCGCTGCAGCAGTTGCACCGATCACGGACTTCAGACTCTACAGTGAGTAAAAATAACGACACAATTTGTGCAACAACACTTGTACAATCGAGACGGTAGCTTGTTTACAATAGCACTGCTCCGTGTTTCAGGTGCATCTTTTTCAGAAAGATACTTGGGTTTACCAGCAAAGGAGGAGCATGCTTATTCGGTAAGTATTATCTTTACAGCGTTGGCTGTAAATAAGGCTTAACGACAACCTCTATTGCTCTTTCATTACCCAAGATATTATTGTATCCTTTTAAATGAGTTACATGATGTGACTGTATTGTGGGTATTACATTATTTTTCTTTACATATTTACATCATCAAACTAAATTTTTGCTTACAACATGCTATTATGTAATATAAGAGAACATAAATTGTACGCACATGTAGTTACAAACGCAGTGGTGCCTCACATCAGGAAGGTCCCATATTCGATTTTTGGACTGTGTGAGCTTTTCAGTGTGGAGTTTGCAGCTTCACCCCATGTCATGTTCCTTTTGATGCCTCAGTTTCCCGCATCAACCAAAAACATGTACAATAGATTAATCCTTCAGAAAGGTGGTTTTGACGATGAGTCTAGCTCAAGATCTGGTGATGGGTCCTTACAGGTTGCCCCATTATAATTGAAGGATTAATCAATTGCAAAGCACAGATTTCTCTATGGGGACAATACAAACTACCCATTTACCTGAAGTGAATTTTCCTAAAAGAAATGTTTCGGCTTTTGGGTAATTGGCTAGAGTATGCTTTGGCAGTAGACTCATGCTGACATGTTTTGTTTCATTTTAGATGGCTTCATTGTTAGGGGAAGCAAATAAACTGAAGAATGACAATTTTCTCATAGTTCATGGAACAGCAGATGGTAAGATCTTATTATGCTCTAATAAGCTTTTGAAAATGACTTCTTATTGTCTATAGTCCTGATGCATGAATATTTTGACTCTTTATTCCAGCCCGGGTACACTTCCAGCACAGCGCCGAATTGTTGAGCCGCCTGGTGAAGGTCGAGGCCAACTACTCGCTGCAGCTGTATCCAGACGAGGGCCACGTGCTGAAAGATCCACGGAGCATCGTCCACTTCCAACGGACAGTCGTGAACTACCTCCACTCCTGCCTGCAGCACCTCGCCAACCCTGAGCCCGAGGAGGAGGAAGATGAGGAAGATGACTAAGCTGAACTAATTCTGCTGTGGACATACTCATCTTTTGGACTGAGTGAATTTTATGCACGACCTCTGGGTCCAATCACAGGCACAACAGCACAGGACTGGGGACCAAACACATCTGAACAACACACTTTTACCTGAACCATGCCACACAATTATTTCCGCTGTGATGAACGCCTTGGTGAAATAAACAGTGGGCTACTGTCTCTACAAAAGTTTACATTTTAGAACATGCATGTCATATTGGCTGCATGATGTGGAGTGGTTTACAATGTATTATCTTTCTTTGCTGTTCATCAGGGTTACGTGTGCACAAATCTGCCAATAGAAAGACACTTGAAAATTTTTTTACAACCTATGGATATTCAATACAGTTATTGTCTATTTTTTTCCATGAATTGACTGATTTTACGTGAATACAATACATCAATGTGGGACATAAAACATGCAACTTTCAAATGCAACCAGACATTGCCATCTTTTTACTGTAAAATTGTTCACTGGATCCAGTTGTTGTTTTTTTCATTCTAGAGTTGAAGATGAATTGTTTATTAACTTAATGATATGTGCCAAATGCACTTTTGTGCACTTTATCCACATCAGCACATGTAAATGTTAAAACAAAAATGATTTATTATGCTACAGATTCAGACAGATGAACTAATGCAACAGTACAAACCAATGCATTTCAGTGTGTATCTTAATTTAGATGTATGTGAGCTATGTATTGTTTGTTTTGATTAATATATTTTGTTCTGATTACCTTCCAAAAGATTGTAAAGAAACTGCATGTTGCTGTTATGGCTGTGGATCTTGAGAACTAGGCATTTTTCTTGAACTGTATAATAAAGATTTTCTCTTGTTTTGCAATGAGCTTGAATGCATTTATTTTATCTTATATCTTCCTTTATTATATATATAATTATTATTTGTTTGTTTTGTTTTTAAACAATCATTGTACTTTATTTATTTATTTATTTCCTCCTTTGCTCTGGTCCAGTTGTAACGTATGGATTTATGCCTCTTTGGTATTTGTGAAAGGACATTTGATAAAGGACCTACGGTAGTCCTGTTCTAGGATTGGATTTGCTTTATTCTTAGCCTAATCTGGAGCCAGTCCTCTGATTTTGTGGTGGTTCCGTCCTCACATTAACTAAATAAAATTGCTTGTGGCACTGCAGACCTCTGCTTTTGTCCAAACAAACAAATAAAAACACACACTGACAGACCCCTGATGTCATTTGTTGTGTGATTATAATTTATTGCATCGTCCTGCACACACCAGTCAAAGGACACGGGAGGCGGGACATCGTGAGCCTCATTGCCCAATCACAGCCCGCTACATCACGCCTACATCCCGGCACCTCCACCAATCCACACCGCGGCTTGGTGCGGGCCCGGATCCCTCTTCAACCTTCTTCTGGAGGGGCACCTTCAACCAGCTTCGCGGTGCACAGGCAGTGGCTTCCTAAGTTGTAAAGAATCACTTAAAATACCACTCTCCCTCTGCCACGATGTCCTTCCTCAGCGTCAGCCGGCTAGCACCCAAACTCCTCGCTTCAAAGGTAAGCGGACAATAAATACTGCGGATATTTGCCCCAGGAATCGCCTTGAAGTTAACCCGAGCTAACTCTGCCATAGCGGCTAGCAGCGGTAGCGACATGCTAGCTTAGCATGTTAGCACACACACACATTGTGAAATAGGCTGTGGCTAATAATTGATGAGCGGCTTAAGAATCATTATCTCTCTGCGACATTTATGTAGCGTTATCTATCTCTATTGCAAGATTGTAGTTGAATGACTAACTTCAATTTTGTCATGCCAGTAATTTAAGCTGGCCTGGTGTTGTTACTCACACAGCCATGTTTCACATTCATTGCTCAATGGGAAGCTGAATTTAGTTGGAACAAACCAAAAATCGTACCATTACACATCCATGCCTCGCCCTAAAACTTTCAATATGTAATCGGGAAAGTTCCTCATTGCTAAATCAGCTTACGTGCTTGTATCTACTCCACGGTTCATGACCTTCAAATAGAACCAAAACAGCACTAAAATAGACAACCACTGATTCTTTGCATTACATTTTGGAATTTTAGAATTTCTTTAAACTTCTCAGTGACTGGATTTTTTTACTTTGCTAATTGATAAACGATGGTACTCATTGTTCAAAAGCAGGTGAAACTGCCTTTACAAGTTTGGGTATTGCTAAAACCACACACTTCGCCTGGTTGCATAATGAACATTCAAATAGTTTCAATAGATGGATAAGGTGTCAGAGAAATACTATACAACCCTTGTGTACAGTAACCTTGAATGACCATAAGCTATTGTCTTACCCCAGTGACCCCCTGACCTGAACTGCAATAATCCATTACTTTTACTTGATAATGCAGGTGCTTGAACTCTTTACAGGCAATGCACAGAAGTCATATGTTTTCTTATCAGTATTTAAATGAGGGCTATGTAACCAGTGTCTCTCCCTCCTGCTCCTATCTGTTGTAATCTTTGCTCACCCCAATCCTTATTTGGAAGGTTGTAGAGATTGCATTACATAAATCATAATATACTTTTTGTTTGTGACACTCAACATTTATTAAGCGGGTTGGGATCAACAAAAATAAAGCTTATTTTTGTTATTTTAAATTTAAACTTCTCCTAATCATTTTACCCTTATCGCCAATTTATTCCTGAAGCTATCTTTTTTTGGTGCAATATAGTTAGCTTTATCTGTTTAGAACATTATATTTAATGTCCAGCTAATTTTTGGTCCATCATGGAGAATATTTGGCCTTAGCATCATTCGAAATAACATGGAACAACCCTGCATTCCTACACATGACATTAGATATGTGAATATTAATTACATTTTCCAATGAAATGTCGCAAGGGTTTTGGTTGCTGCACCTGTGCTGTGTTCACTGGAGCTTAACTTCAAACATTTCTAATTAGCGGAACGTTTCCTCCCTTGACTCTGGCAGATGGAGTTTCTAAATGAATGAATGAATGAATGAGAGGAGGAGCGGCTATTTAAAAAAAAAAAAAAAAGCCGGTTCCTGTTATGCAATCATGTGGTGCGCCCCAGGAGTCGTGCGGTGAGGGCCTTTTTTATTTGAGAGGGCCCCGTCAGGTCATTGTGACGTTTGTGCTGGGGTTGGTTGGACATTGGGTGAGGAGATTCTTGTTCGACTGAGGAGCAGGCTGGACCACTTCTGTCACTGTCCGCAGTCGATCAGGATTAAACTACTGTAAAGCACCAGTAATGTCTTGTCTACCTGTCTGTGTCTGAGCCTGTGCGCGGCTTAAGGACTGGCTCACAGCGGAGACTCTGAGGGCTGTCAATCTTACACTCTCTGAGGGATTTGATCTGATTGTTGGAGCCTGATTTGACTCACAGTCTTTGACCAAAGATGATTGTAAAATGCAACCCCCTGCGTATTTTTTATTTTACTACATTTTGTGGCAATGTGCAAACTCTCAGAATGTGTGGACGGTTAAAGATGTAATTATTTTAAAGGATGAACCTCAATTTGATTTAAGAATACTTATTATAGATGCATCCAAAACAAGACGCCTCCCGTATAAGAAGTATAAATGTTTTTAGTCGGATCATGGATGGTCAGAAAATGCTTAACACATTTTGATATTTTTTCTGATCTTTTGTTTTGTTTATCCTTTATTCTCACGTGTTTGAAATAAAAGTGTATGACTTTGCCGTTTTTCTTGTTCCAGAATGCAGCATATGTCCTTGTGGCTGCCAGAAATGCCAGCGCATCAACAACAGTGAGTTCTTCATCTATTCAGCCCTTTGGCTAAGTTTTTGTTTATGCTAGTAGGTACATAGCCAATGGCATTTTGCACAATTTTCCATATTTTCAAGGTGACGCCCTAATTGGTAAATAAATACTCATCAAAAGTCTGTCAAACTGCCTTTTTGAAGTTGCAGAATAATGCAAGTTCCCCTTCAAAGTATTCAATTCAGACAGAACCGGTTTTAGTGCTGCTGGGTTACGTAGGTATGCCTTTTACAATGGTAAAGTCATGCAAATATAGGGTGCAAGGTGAACAAATACTATAAAAATAAGTTTTAGCCTTGTCTTCATGTTATTTTAAAGATCATCTACATAGTTTCTTCAATATTTGGCTGTAAAGAAAAATTCACTTTGAGTCAAAAAGGAAATGAAGTAGTGATTATTTATAATTTTTTTTCTTGTCACAGAATCTGAGGGATGTTCTGACTGACCTTGTCCCCAAAGAACAGAGCAGGATTAAGAACTTCAAACAACAGCATGGCAAAACAAACATCGGCCAAATCACCGTCGATATGGTGAGTAACCACAGCAGACCTGTGTAATTTAATATAAAGCCTCCTGGAACATACAGATCTCTCCATATCGGACTGAACCTTTTTGTAGACAATTTAATCTGCATTTTGTGTCTGTTTTAACGTTTGCCTGTGTTTGCAACAGGTTTACGGAGGAATGCGAGGAATGAAGGGCCTGGTGTACGAGACGTCAGTTTTAGATCCAGATGAGGTCAGCGAAAAGAAGCAAATTTGTTAATCACTCATAACTCGTAATCAGAATTGGTCTCCATTTGAGGTCGAGACTTCAATCTGAAAATGAGCATGAGGTGATTTCATACCAATTTGTCTTCCCTCTCTCCACAGGGCATCCGCTTTAGGGGGTACAGTATCCCCGAGTGCCAGCAGCTGTTGCCCAAAGCTGCAGGAGGAGAGGAGCCGCTGCCTGAAGGCCTGTTCTGGCTGCTGGTCACGGGACAGGTGCCCACCGAGGAGCAGGTGAGAGGGGGACATGGGTGCTGCCAACCATGGGGCGCGATCACAATTCTTTCCTGTGATGGGCGCCATTTTGTGGACTATAGGGTATGGGATAGAATGGTGTAAGTGACCATAGACGTTCACCATTTTAAAGGGGTAATATTGTCCATAGGCTAAAACTAGGGCTGCGCGATATGAGGAAGAAAGATGCGATAATGTCTATAATATTGTTAAACCGTTTCAACAACGTGTGCCCTTTTTAAATTTAAACGTAACTTGTATTTCAGCAAATTTTGTCAAAAGCAAGACAAGAAATCAGGACCAAATTAAAGTTTTGCACATCTGTAAGTTCCATGCAGTTTTTGTTTTTCGCTGAGTTAGCAAAACTGTGTCTATCTCAGCCAGATGGAAGACTTGAGTGATTTTGCGATACAGATATTGCATCACCCAATATACAATATTTTTGCAATATTTTGTGAAGCTTGACTAAAAACATGAACAAAAAAAAATGAGAAAAGAGTCTGAGAACACCTGGTTGGGCCTTTAGTGGTAAATAAATCTAACTTGAACAATAACTTCTGCCTAATTGTCCACTCTTGGGGGTCAAATTTAAATGACAAAACACTTGCCTTTAGGTCAGAGCTGCAGGTCAAGAAGGTCACCAAAGGAATGTTGAGTCTCTGAAAACTACGAATGGGTTGTGTTCACGTAATTGCATTTCTGTGGTAGACTTTGCTGTTGGTGTTTTGGGCAGTTCACGATGGGGTTAAACTGTTGGGATTTTCAGTCACATAGACACGATTGTCTTCTGCAAAAAATGATCAGTGTCATAGTGGGTTTCATTTTATTTACAGGGGACAAGTCTGTAAGTTCCATACAAAAAAGTGTTAATCAGATTGCCTGAAAGGAAGAAAAGTTATTTAATCCCACCCCATTACACAGTCATATAAACACAATAAGCTCATCTGCTGCTTCTGTCAGAGAAAAGAAAAAAATCTATCAGCAGTCTTTGGACTCTACTGATTAAGCAAATATCTTCAGAATCAGAGCAAGGGAAGAGATACAGACACAAGGCATTTACATACAATTACAAATGATTAAACTTAAAGTTCCTCATCCATCGCAGAATTCATGGCTTCATGATCCGTTCCACTGATATTTCCAGGTGGCTGAGTAATATGGAAACTAATTCACAGGTCCCATATCATGCTGCATATTGCTCTGCCCGATCCCGTTAGGCGTCTGAAGCTAAGCAAGGCAGGGAGTACTGGCTGTGAAGGCTCTGCAGGCACTAAAAACTTAAATAATCACCACAGATAAAGGATTCATGCTCCCTTTTTTTTGTTTACAGTGGAAGCTAATTTAGCCAGAATCGAGCAGCATTAGGCCTTTGTTTATTCGGTCTAATTTGCCTTGTTGCTCCTACTTTATGCAGTTTTCTCTCTCTACAGGTCAGCTGGGTGTCCAAAGAGTGGGCGAAGAGAGCTGCTCTTCCGTCTCACGTCGTCACAATGTTGGATAACTTTCCCACAAACCTCCACCCCATGTCCCAGTTCAGTGCCGCCATCACAGCTTTGAACAGTGAGAGCAGCTTCGCACGGGCGTATTCTGAAGGCGTCCACAAGTCCAAATACTGGGAGGTCAGTTCACAAAGACTAAGTACCATTTAGGACTGTAATTGTAATGATGATTGAGAATTATTTCCATCATTTTTATTAGACCCTATACAAAGTTCCTTCCGTTTTACATGAACAACCACTTTGTACTGTGCTGTTTTCTCATGTGCTTGTTTTTGCCTTCTAGTTTGTTTATGAAGACTCCATGGACTTGATCGCCAAACTGCCCTGTATCGCAGCTAAGATCTACCGTAACTTGTACCGTGAAGGCAGCAGCATCGGAGCCATCGACTCCAACCTGGACTGGTCTCATAACTTCACCAACATGTTGGGCTACAGCGACCAGCAGTTCACTGAGCTGATGCGGCTCTACCTCACCATCCACAGGTACTTTATTATGACCATAGCCAGTCGTAGATTCTGCATGAAGGCCAAAGCACACCAAGAGAGCCAATAAACTCTCCTGCTGAGTTATGTTCTGTGGAAGGGCATGACCCAATTTATCTGAATTGAGATGTGTGCCAGAGCGGAAAGAGCATGGACCTCTGCAAAAGTTTGATATAAGAGTGATATAAGCTGAGGGGAAGGAAAGAGGTGCAGCAGGCAAAGCTTCATGCAGTTAACTCCCGTCTGTCACCAGCTTGCTAATAAAATGCAAATATGAGTTATGCTTGTAGAAAGCACCTCCAGGGGCGTGGGGGAAGTTAAGTGCCTTGTGCTGCAAGCTAGATTTTCAAAAAATCTTTGCTAGTTTGTGTTGATTTGAATTTGCCTGTTGAATGGATGAAGCTCATAACGATTTGGCTCCAGTCAAAGTCTTTCCTCTGCTCTAATGATCTCAGATTTATATTTGCACTGTAATGCCAATTTGGCTTTTGCCTGGTTTGCGTTCTTCTGTGAATATATGGAATTTGGATTTTTAAATGGGAAATTACAATAAAAACTGAATAAATTCTAGAAAGCCTGTCAATAGATGTTTTTCCAATATCATCCATCGATTATCTGTAACAGGGTTTCCGCGGGGCATTAAATGAATTCTGTCAAAAATAAGGTCATGAATGTCATTCAAAAGCATTAAATAGAAACTTAAAGCAAAAGTTCTTGGAAAATAATGACATTGTTCAACTACTTTTACCACAGAAGTTTGTCAAAAATGTGGGTATAGACTGGAGTTTTGGCAGAAATTATACACTATTTTCTCACTAGTTCACCGTTCTGTCAAGTTTTCAATTTAATACGGAAATTAATATTGATTACGCATTGTGGCATTAAAAATGTAGTATTTGGGCATTAAAAGGCATTAAATTGGACTTGCTGCTACCTGTATAAACCCTGTGTAACACTTTCCTCTGTAGTGACCACGAGGGCGGTAACGTGAGCGCCCACACCAGCCACCTGGTCGGCAGTGCGCTGTCTGACCCCTACCTCTCCTTCAGCGCAGCCATGAACGGCCTGGCTGGACCACTGCACGGGCTGGCTAACCAGGTCTGTAAAAACACAGCTTTTGGTTAGAATAATGTCACCATTAGGTTTTTTTAATGTAAACTTTGCCTTTTTACCTTTTTAAACTTTTTTTTTGCATGTGCTTGGTTCTGTGACCGTTAGGAGGTGCTGGTGTGGCTGACGGCGCTGCAGAAGGAGCTCGGAGGAGAGGTGTCCGATGAGAAAATGAGGGACTACATCTGGAACACACTCAAGTCTGGGAGGGTAAAACACCTCTTTATACAACATTTATTTCATGAGGATGCAGCTGTTTGCATTTAGCATATGTCTAAGGATCATTTCTCATAAGCTACACATGATAAATCTAAAACCTCTTCTGCAGGTGGTTCCTGGTTATGGCCACGCCGTCCTGAGAAAGACAGACCCACGTTACACTTGCCAGCGTGAGTTCGCCCTGAAGCACCTGCCCAACGACCCCATGTTCAAACTGGTGGCTCAACTCTACAAAATCGTCCCGAATGTGCTGCTGGAGCAGGGCAAGGCCAAGAACCCCTGGCCCAACGTGGACGCCCACAGCGGAGTCCTGTTGCAGGTCAGACATGTGCCGTTTGGTCATTAAGGACTTTTATTTTGGGGTTTTAAATTAGATCACATCCTACGGGGTTGTAGAGTTTTATTGAGATGGGGGTATGTTTAATTGGGGCAAAGTATTTCCTAGCTGAAAAGCTCTGGGTGGTACAAAGTGGGCATATTATGCATGAGACACAACTTCTTTGGATGCATGAGCATTGACATTTTGCATTTTATAAATTAAAATAATGATTAGATGTTTGATCTAAAATACTAGGCCAGGGCTGATAGGACTTGGCCTGGAGCGACCCCTACAGGCAGCAGTAGAAATAATTTAGAAAAGATAAATTCTCTTTCATCCAACGTGTCTAGCAACTCTGTGATGCTGCAGTGTACACACTTTTAGCACAAAACAGATCCAATGTTGTATTATGGGCTTTAAAAATATGGAGGACAGTTTCTAGTTTCAAGAATTACGTTTTATATCCAGGAAGTACCAATCAAAGCGCTGAACTGTAGAAGAAGTCAATCAGGAAGAAGAAAACCAAAGTGAACAGGAATTCTGTTCTGTTGGCACCCTTTGGGACAACTCTTGATGTGATATTGGGCGATAGAAAAATAAATTGATTCTCAAAACTGCATGAAGGAATTGAAATACTTCTCCAGGTCTGTTTTATAATATTGTACTGATATACTATATTTAAGAAGTCTCCTTTTAACGGGATAGTTAAAGATGCATTGTGGAGCTTTTTATGCAAGGAAAAAAGTGTGTATTTGATCTTTTAGTGACCCTGTGCTGTATGGGTGGTTAGACTGGCACCATTACTTTTTAGCAGCCTTTATGACGCTCCAGGTTTTCTCTGCTGATGGAACAGCCTCCCTACCAGTCACCCTAAAAACATTTATCCTGGACCATCATAAAGGCTGCTGTGTTGAAATGTAAAGGTTCCATCTAACCACCCGTACAGCCACAGAGTCACTAAAAGGTCAAATATACACAATATAAAGTTTTTTCATGTAGGAAGTTGATTTTACCAGTCAGTGATGTCCTGTCCCCGTGTTTTCTTCGCAGTACTACGGCATGACCGAGATGAACTACTACACAGTGCTGTTCGGCGTGTCCCGGGCTCTGGGCGTGTTGTCTCAGCTGATCTGGAGTCGCGCGCTGGGCTTCCCCCTGGAGCGCCCCAAGTCCATGAGCACGGACGGACTCATGACCCTGGTGGGGGCCAAGTCGGGCTGAACCACGGCCGGTCCGAGGGAGGGGCAGTGAAGGGGGTCCGTGAAGGGTGGGAGGAACTGGAAATAATGTCCCAAATAAGGATTCAAAATAAAAATAAAAAAGCAGATGCAGGATTTGGAAGCTGTTTCGACTTCTCCAGGGCCAAAAATGGTTCACTTTTAATGTAAGTTCACACGCGTAAGAGGGGCCTCTTCATTTGGCTCGTTCCATTGTGATTTATTATTAAACCACTGATGAAGTTTCAAGTTTATACCACTACGTTTGTTAGCATCTTCAGATCATTGTGCGCGAAAAGGCCCTGTGCAAGTCGAAGGAAAGGCAACTCAAAGGGAAAAACACAGAGGTCATTGGCGCTTCCACTGTATTTGTTCAAAGGTAATGATGTTAAACGTGTGACTAAGCCTTTACTGCTTTTGGCGAATAATAGTATTCAGAATTTGCTGAAAACTGGAGTGATTTCTTTAGAATATCCCCCGTTTTTTTTTTGTTTTTTCTTTCTATGCAAAGTTCCCATCTCCCAGTAAATTCACGCGCTTCACTCCCATTGTCAGAACACTCCAGCTTTAAACTATTGGACTGTTAAACCAACAAATCAGTTTGATGAAGCTGCCCCTTTTAAAAAAAAATCTGCGGTCTGCTCCAGATCTTTACTAAAACAAATCATCTGTACGTCCTCTATGATCAAAATAACAATCGTTAAATTCGATGATTCGTCTTTGTTTGTCCTATCTACTTGCATTAAATCACCACGGGTTGTATAAATTGTCGATCAATAATGTACAGGACACGTAGAGTTTATAGCAAAGAGGGTGATTTACTTAGCAGCAGGTTACCCGGGTCTTAAGAGCAAGTTTGAATTGGAAAAAAAAGAGGTGAATTGGGTTCTATTGTCCTATTTTTATTGTTTTTTGCTTGTTTTTTTATCCCCACGAGACAGCGCTTCGAAACGTTAACTCCAAAACAAGCACTTGATCGGAAAAAACTTAATTTGTAGAGTAGGGCTGCAACACACAATCGGATTATATACTGATTATTATACATCTTGTATACACTGACTATTCAAATGTTTAGCTAATGTAGTAGTTTATGATTATTCTGTGATATACACAGATTTGACAGTGGGTTGAATCAAAATGCCACACTGTATGCATTTCGTGAACCGTTAAAGGGACAGGCCACCATTTTCCATACTGAGATGTGTTCTTACCTGAGCTTAGACGAGTTGATGCGTACCTGTCTGGTCTTTAAACTGCAGTTAGCATTTAGACTCTGCCAGCGTATTCCTATGGGGCCACACCCTGTATTAATATGCTAAGAAGGCTAACAACATCTTTGGTCTTTGTGCGTGACTGAGGGGACGCACAAAGGCCACACAGGCGCGCATCAACTCGTCTAAGCTCAGGTAAGAACATGTCTCCGTATGGAAAATGGTGGCCTGTTCCTTTAATGGGGCTGCACAATATGAAGGGAAATTCGGTATTCAATAATTGTCTTGAATAATGCGAGAATTCTTTGTTCAAAATTCATACCAAGACGTCAAAAATGGTGAATCTGGACCAAAACGGACCTAAATTAGTAAAATGATGACTAAAACTGAAGTTCTGCACATTTTTGCCATGAATTTCATCAGACATCGCAGAGATACGTCTAACCAAACATTCAATTGACCGTTTTTTGTTTATGCTTTAAAATTGGACACATTTTTAGTTAGCTGTCAGTTGCAGCCCTATTGTAGCAGTAGGTAGGAAGTAGAAAACACCCAATATAGTAACCCTTTAAATAGTTTTTTTTAATGTTGATTATGTAAAAGTATAATTCTCGGGTTGTCATTTTGTGGTCTTTATTTATACTTTGTACATAGGCGTAATATGTATAGCTTGAATGTAATAACGTGCAAACTTTACAATAGCGAACACCATAGTTTTAGCACCGTAGTCTAGCGTCCGGACACATTGGTTACTTATTTGTACAAAAGAACAAATCTAAAACTGCAGCTATCTTGTAAATACACAATCTTTGACGAGCCGGTGCTTATTTCTCAGGATTATATCGCGATTCAAGCTTGCTCCTAACATCCAAGAACCTGCTGCTCATCGAGTATCCAGCACTCCATTTTGAATTCCCATCCATGGTAGTTTTAGTTTATGCCAAAGCTAATGTACTTTTGGCTGAATGTCTGTGCGTCGTGCTCATCGTAGCTTTACTTAAGATTATTTTGATCCTAGAGGAGCAATAATAAAGCGTAGTTCATTGTAACATGTGAAATTCATTTGCAGTCGGGTTCATCAGAGCGATATTTGGGGATGCGATGTTGACGGGCGAAACAGGCAAGAAAAGAGTTGGAAAACCTCACAAAAAATGGAAAATAAAAGGTTTTATTAACAAGTGTTGGGTCTTTTGTTCGACAGCTCCACACAAAGTTATATGATCATTATTTACTTTATGTCCAATAGATGTTTCAATAGGGTGCATTCAAGTGACATCACAACATTCTCAATAGGCTATAGTTTAACATTGGGGCAGCTGGACATTCTATGCTCGTCATAATGCACATTTCTAGTCTTAGTGTATTGATAAGTTCTCTAATTCCTGGGCCAATCCACATGAAACAAAGACATTCTGAAAGTTCAATGTCTTCTGTCAGCACATATGAACTAAGTTCTGATTATTAGGTGCCCAAATGTGCCGACAATATTCAAAAACGTGTGATGTTGGCTTGTAGAAAGGATTTCCAACCATAAGGATAATATGTTTGTTAATCCAGTCAATTTTCTTTCAAAAACTGGCCCATAGAGATGTATTAGCAACATATTGGCTTTATTATAGCTTGTTGTACTCCCGCTGTGCCCAAAAGTTTATACGTGTAACAAAGTCAAACGTTAAGCTTTTCAGTGCTAAAATACATTTTTAACACCACGATTCTTAAAGATTTGTAAACCGTCCATCAATGTATAGGCATTTTTGAGGAAAACATTGTAATTTCAGTCAAAACTACAGTTGAATGTGTCTTCAGCCAATTTCTGCAATACAAACAGTTGAGCAATGGCATTATTTTCCAAATAATAGGTTTAAAGCCAGTTTGAGTCCAATAAGGTGCATTCACGTTCATAGAATCTGTTTCAGTTTGAGCCGATGCCAATAAAAGAGTTACGAAAGTAGTAATGTAAGGCATTACTATTTCCAAACCAGTAATTACTAAGTTACCTGTCCAAGTCACTGTGAGTTACTCTTAGTTATTTCCCTTCGTAAAAAGATATCTCCATTTTGAATTTTTTGCAAACTTTAAAAAAAAAAAAGAAAAATTACCATTTAAGAAAGATGACACCAGTGAAACTAAAGTTGAATCCATTTGATCAATAAAAAGTGGCTTAATATTTCTGAAGTAATAAAATGGGTCTGGTAATTAAGAACACTGCTACACAAAGAGAAAATTACAAGTATACGTTGATTTTTGTCAATGGCACTTCATCTGTTTTTGCGAATGAACTCTTCATTTGCTTTCTTCTGGCAAAATCAGTCATTTGTATTTTGAGGCGATAGAAGCGTTTTTGGAAGATGCTTAATAAAGTCACTTGTGATCTAACACACTTAAAATCAAGTAGTCAGTAAAGCAACTAAGTTACTGTTTAATGAAGTAAGCACAAATCATTTACTTTTTAGGGTAACTGGCAACACTGGTGTAGAGATAGAGATGGATTCACAAACCTGCCTCTTATGGTTGGAAGTTCTTTCTATGGCCAACATCATACACATGTTTTTGAATATTGTCACCACTTTTTGCCACCTTTATGAGAAAATAATCAGACCTTAGTTCATATGTGCTGACAGAGAAGAAATTGAGCTTTGTCACAGTCTTTGTTTCAAGTGGATTGGCCCAGGAATTAGTTAGTTTTATTGTCTCCACATACGGTCTCCACATACAGAATAAACTTCTTCAGTATTAGAATACTTACACCTTTAAAGTAACATTTTTGAATATGTAACTTTATGTAATTTAAGTTATGCATGACCGAAGGGATTAAGGCTGAAGTAGAACTTATGCCTAACCTCTGTGACTTCATGACAAAAGATGGCACATACACATGGATACAATATTCAGGCATTAATCACAGATGTTGCATGAAGAAAGGAAAGGACTAGAAAACTGCATTTTTACAGTCACTATAGGCTACAGTTATTTCCAGCTGCCCTCCACCTCAATTTAAAACTATAGGCTCTTTAAAATGTTACATCACGTGAACGCTTCCTATTAATGTTTTAATGACCTTTAAGCTTTTATCTCTATGTCTTGTGGAAACCCCGTTTGCTGCTCCAGAAGAAACCGTCTCTTTGTTCTTCCCCTATAATTAAAAGGCTGCGCAACAAATAATCTAATAATGCTCCCTAAATATCCATCCAAATTGTTCTCTTCAGTTGGTTTGACAATGAACTTGGAATAAAATGTTGGCTGTCCTCACCTCTTCCAAATGTATTAATAGCTGGCCCACATACCACGACCCCACTCTGGTTTCTGGAGGGGCATCTTGGCTATGCTCGCACTGGCCCGACATTAACTTGGCCGGTATACTGCACATTTATTCCTTCCAATAGGTTGCGTTCACGTGACGTCACAACATTCTTAAGAGCCTAAAGCTGAGGTGGAGGGCAGCTGAGAGGAGTCCCCGTCAAAGTCAAAGTGCAGATTTCTAGTCTTAGTTTATCGCTAATTTCTCTGCAATTCCTGGGCCAATTCACATGAAACAAAAACTGTGACAAAGTTTACTATCGTCTTTGTCGGCACAAATGAACTAAGGTCTAATCATCTTCTCACAAAGGTGTCAAAAAGTGGTGACGATACTCATGATATGTGCATGACATTGGTCAGTAGAAAGGACTTTCAGCCGTGAGAATAATATGGCAGGTTTGTCAAATAATGATCAGGGAAAACATTTCAACAATTTCTTTTTGAAAATTGTTTCAAAACTGTTTCTCACCTGATCAGACTGAAATATAATTTGTGACCTACAGCCTATAGACCTGTATTGATCAAGGTCGGGACTATTTCAACAGTCATTGCAAGAATTGTGACAGAATCTAAAAGGAAAGAACATGTTTTTAGCCTTAAAATGTTTCTAATTTGATCTAAATAAAAGGTCAAACTTGTGCAAAAATGTAATTAAAACAAAAGTATTCTCTCTTCTCTGATTTGAGATGTGATATTAAGGTAATTTAGAAATGTAAATGCAACTGCGTGAATCAACATGTGAGGCAGTGTCTTTTCCTCATCATATTTTGTTTTCATT
This sequence comes from Lesueurigobius sanzi, assembly GCA_900303255.1. Lineage (NCBI taxonomy): Eukaryota > Metazoa > Chordata > Actinopteri > Gobiiformes > Gobiidae > Lesueurigobius > Lesueurigobius sanzi. Next base: position 26,770 of record OMNZ01011567.1, on the reverse strand, counting down.
CATGGTTATATTTTCTTTTTAGGTGATTTTTAATCCAAGTATTACTATTTTTCTACATGTACTTTTGATTTGTAAAAGGTTATTAAAGTAATTGATAGAAGATGAAACATCAAACATGTAAAAAATAAAGGAACCAACTACTTATCAAACTGTTTTAACCAGCGTCGTGGATTAATCCCCAAGAAAGAAAAAAAATTACATTGCACATTTTTTATTGCTTTTTGACACTCAAAATGCAATTAAAATCTCTTGAAAGAACACATTCCTCATGCATGAATCAGTTCTTTACTTTAATATTCTCTTTTCTGTCTTATAAAGCTCTAACTGTCAGAACGTTTGGGGCCTATAGATTAAAATGAGCCGATTCAGAACATTAACGTGGCTTACTATTTTGGCAATGAACCCGAAACTCGAAATGAAGGACACCGGGTTGGACACTCGAATCGTGTGCAGAAGTGGACAGTGCAACGTTACGCTAAAACAGAGCCCCGAATAAAAACAAAAACTTACATTTATACATCCATGCACCAGAATAAATATGTGACACAATGAAACGTATGCAATTCCACCAAAGATAATGACTTATTTTACAGCCGAGGGAGAAAAAGGTGCCTTTGGGTCTCGGCATGTTACGATATGTCGAGGAAGATGTGCGAAGTTATAACCGGTGGAGCTAGGGCTGCAGAATATATCGACAAATTGTTGTTAAGGCAATATTAGCTGAAGCTGGAAGCCTCAATGTATCGCAAAATTACAGAGGCTTGCATTGGACTTGAGGTTTTCCCATTTCTTTTGCTATTACAGCCTAACGAAACTGGTAACTGTTTCAAAAGATCTTTAGAAGTTCAATTTTAGACATGATTTTCCCAATTTTGTTAACATTTTTGCTTTGCTTCGATTCAGATTTAGTATTTTAAGTCTTGTTTTGACATAATTTCCTGGGGGAAAAAAAATGCTTTCCTGCAGATGGAAACGGCTTATTGAAATATTGTAATAGTCGCTATTACAACCTAAACAAACTGGTAGCCTTTAAAAGAAAATCTTCAGAAGTTCAGTTTTAGACATAATTTTGTACATTTTTTGCCTCATTTTGATCCAAGATTTAGTATTTCATGCCTTGTTTGGACACAATTTGCTGAAAAATTGCTTTCCCGTGTACCCAGTCGAAATGGTTTAGTGAAATATTGTAATAATACAAAAAGAGGTCTTGCATTGGACGTGAGGTTTACCCATGTCTTTTGCTAATACAGCAAAAAAAAAAAAAACGCAACTGTTGCTAAAAAAAAGTCATGAAAAGTTCAGTTTTAGACATGATTTTTAGAATCTTTGTCAGAATTTCTTGCGTACGGAGTTGAATTGGTAAAGTTTTATCACAATATACAGACATCCCAGTTGTTTACACACATTGTGCAGCCCTAATCAGAGGTAATATCAGTTTCCCTGCGTGTTTTAAATCCACGAGTTTCAGGTTTTGTGGAAAAGGTCACTAAAAAAAAACCATGAACAGATGAAAAACATCGCTTCAGGCTGTAAAATAACACATTATTATTTCAAAAAACATGACCATTCAAACTTTTAAACCAAAAATAAACCTCACAGCATAGCAACATTCAGCAAAAAAATAAATCTTTGTTTCCCCAATATAATATTTTCCCTTGAAACATGTCACAAAAAGACATTCGTCTCTCACCACATGGCACATTTAATACCACTAAAACATTATGCATAAGAACCGCTGTAGAATAAATTAAAACTAGTCGATTCCTTTTTGAACCAATAAGGAAATAATGGTTTATGAATTTTGATAATGTGCTTTGTATAGTATGTAACAGGTCTGTAAATGTGGACAGACATCCCATTCATAGGTCTCGGAAAGAGCGCGTGTTGTTCCCAGAAAGGAGTAAAAGGCCAAGCGTGTCTTTTACAAAAATAAGCTGTGATGAGCACTTTGTTTTAAACCATTTTACTGTCAGTTTCCAGTGATAGCGTGCGCCTGTCATGTAGGACTGCACAATACAACGCAAGTCATCATCGCAATATTAGGGCGCCTTGGAAATTTCCCCCGTTTGCTCAGTTTTCAGCAACCCCCAAAACGCGCAGGTTACTTTGGCCCGTAGTGACAGCGTACACAGGACGAAGCCTCAATCTAAAATACAACTTTTCCTTCCCATTTATTGCAATACTCATAATCACCGAACCAAGAAAAGCCACGCACAAGATTAAAAACTATATCCTCCTGTCCCGAGTCCTAACTAACTATGGACTAGCTCCTCAAAGCTGGCATAACAAGTGCAGCCCCGACTGGACACTAGCTCGGGACTCTCGTCGGCCTTGGGACAATCTATAGATCTCCTCGAAGTTTCTCAGTTTGTCCCACTGGGTTTTTCCTTGCCGTGGAGGAGGATCAAAGGGGGATACTCTTTGTTTGGACATTACATTTGTTCCTTGTTTCACCGTTTCGATGTCTGTGAAGTGCATCTTAGAGGTATAGTCTAAGTCCCTACCTTCGCTGATCTTGGCAACAAATCAAGAGTCTCAGAATTACATGAGACGAGCTTTTTCCCATGTACAGCGAATGAGGAGGTAGGGGCATACAGGTCTGAGCCCCAAAATAACAAATGTCCACATCACACCCCTTCTTTTGTCTTCACTAATTTTTGATTTAGGTGCCATTTTGACGAGTAAATGAACATTGACAAATCTGTGAATGTTGAGAACTTAATATAGTAAAAACTATACTATACAAGAGGGGTGTCCAAACTTTTTTTCATTGTGGACCTTATATTGAAGCGTATGGATTCATTTGGCACATTTAAACCACCTTTATTTAGACTTTGATCTAAGTATTACAACTTGTATAGAATGCGTATATGAATGTTTGCGTCTGGGCCTGCATTTTGCAATAAGTCATATCAAATAATAATATTTTTCTTTGCTAATTTCAGGAACAAATGTGAGTCTTGCAGGAGCTAGACGGTTTACTTTATCTCCTCCTTACGCTCCTCATTTTGCACATTCACAGACTTCTACTTTAATACCAGCTCTGTCTCGCACTAAAATGTTAGTTATAGAAGTCATAATTATTAAACTTGCAGGAAAAAAGAGCAAGTCTGCAAGAAACCCGAGGGACAACAAAATTGGTCAGAGGGCCGCGTTCGGCCCGCAAGCCGCACGTTGGGCACCGTTTGGCCCCTGATTTACAATATTCCACATAATTAACTTGTTTCATAATTGTGCAGCCCTACATTTATCAAAATATTGCACAGTGGGCACATTATCCCTGCAGTGGAGGTAGCAAAAACAAGCCATGAGAAGTGATGAAGCAGGAACATACTACATACAACTAACAGCCAATGGTTTTACGGTCCGAGATAAATTTATTAGCAGCTATTGGATCTACTGAGATGGATACTTTTAAAGAGGTCAGGTAGATAGCCTTGTGAAGGTGGGATCGGAAAGAAACTATAGTAAAAGTTTTGGTTTTAAGGCCGGGTTTGGAGAGTTTTCTGCCGCCGCCGCCGCTGCTCACGTCTGGTGCACCTCGTGAAACATCAGTTCTCGCGGGATTCGAGTCTCTGGTCCGAACATTTTACAGGCTCGCCGCTCGAACGCAGCCACATTCTGCTTCACCACCTCGTCGAAAAACATGGTGGCCAACTGGGAATGGAGCAAAGAGCGGAACTCGAAGGATATCTGTGAAAGAAATAGGAGATGGCGACAGATTAGTTCATTAGTGCGGGCAGAAAGAGTGTTGCAATTATGGAAAATTCTTCTAAAGGACATTGACAACTTGATTTTTAGACATGTGTGGAAATATAGTCCTATGATATAAAAGACTTTTTGTTGATTGAGAAATAAGAGCTGGTCGTGGTTTATGTAACAGTGACTGCCCCCTGAAGGTTTGTGAAACATGGAGTTAAAAATGTTAGACATGAGTTTGGATGACAACTACATTTAAAATGTTCGTGCTTCATCTTTTGTTTGTAAAGCAAAAAAAGAAAATCCAGTACAGGGGCCTTTAATTCATCACAGTGAAGAAATTACCAATATGTACTGGCTAAAATCACATGGAAAGATATGTTTTGTATGATTGGATTATTTATAGTTTTCTACGAAGGACATGTCTCCTACTGCGTAACATTTTGGATCATACACAAAATATGCTCCTAATGACTCGCTAGACACAGAAAATGCTATTTTTGCAGAGGATAATCAAAGAATGGATTTGGATGAGGACCTAATCCATTTAAATCTTATCTTTGGCTGCTTTAAGTGAACATCTCCAGGGAGACGAGCTGGAGACGTCACGGCTCACAGTGAAGTTACAAGTCAGGCCTTATCTATAAGATAATATCTCAGTTGTTGTTAGGAAGATATTCAAAAGCCCCCAAAATATTGAGATACTAATTTTTGTCACTATCGCCCACCTTAAACACTCACAGCAAAGACACATATTTGTTTGCCAATGTTGTAGGTTTTTTCAATGATGCTTGTATTTCTCTCTAATTATTGGGTGAAATGTACCTTTAAATAACGGCAGCCTTTATGAGTTGTCATACACAACAATATATTCTCAGATTTTGAGTAATGGTTCAAACCCGTGTGAAAGGCATTAACAGGATGTGGGATACGTACAGAAAAGTCCACAGTGCAGGTGCGTGGGTAACCGGGGATTCCAGGACTAAAGCGCCATATTGTCTCAAGGTGATTGAACAACTTTCCATCAGTGCACACCGCCTAAATCACAACAGATCTACATTTAGTGAGAATGTGACGAAAGATGATCTGAAGAAGACTGAAACATAAAAAAACTGAATGTGCGTTAGCGGTCGCAAACTTCTGCAATCCCCACAACTATGTTCATAAGATTCTGTTGATCATTTTGTGATGTTTAATGTTAAATGCATTATAATTCCTTACTTTGACCAGGTGCGGTCTGACACTGGTGATCATGGACGTGTATCTCTCCACCACTGGAGGGAAACCCACTTCGAGCTGTGCTTTGCAGTGGCTGGCTCTTTTCATGACGGTCTGGGACTTCGTGCACCAAGGAACAAAATGCTTGTAATCATCAACATTGGCCACCACATCGTACATCTCCTGCATAGAAAACCTGAAAAAGAGGGAAGAATGTTAGCAAGGTGTAATAACTTTCGTAAATTAGGCCTGCACAATAGTGAAAACCATCAATGTACCAATACCCCATGTTAGAAGAAGCTAAATGTATTGCAATAAAGATTTTTTGTTTTCCCTCACAGAGCTAAATATATTTACAATGTTCAGGAACACTTTGCAATGTGAAATAAAACCTTTTAAGACCTAGAAGTGCAAAATTTGAGACAAAGCGCACCTTAAGAACACACAAATATATTTTGTGTAAATTCAACTCTTCAAGCATCGTTATCAACCAAACATTTTCAACATAAAATGTGCATTATTAATTGTTATACATGACTCAAGACCATAATTAGCCAAATCAAACTTAGACACACGGGAATCGTAAATACCCCCAAATGTCCTTGTTTTAGTGTTTTGCTCATTTTCGGGCACCGGTCGCGTAGTAAATTTCAGTTTTAAATGAACTCTACTTTAAAAGCCGGAACACTCAATGTAATTCATGTAATAAATTATCACAGGTTTCCGCGTATTGTGCAGCTCAATACTAAATCATAGCCCAAGTTTTGAGAAGAATTACCCCAGTATCCTACGCTCCGAGTACTCCTTCCTTTTGTTGGTAAGGCTGATGAAACTCCTGCTTTGGGGAAGCGCAGACATGTTGTCCCACTCTTGAAGGCAGAGCACTTTGGGGGTCCGTGTCATTAGTATACCGCATGACGCCAAATATCTGGAAAAGAAAATATTTACAGCCACACTATTTCTGGAAAGAGAGCTGCCTTTAAAGCAAACAGGTCGTAAACAACAAGGTCACACCAGTCCTTTGCAGTTTCCAGCAAATAATGACTACAGTGCCTTCACAACAGGGCTGTGTGTTGAGAGTAGCTAGTAATTTCTCTAATTTTCCTTCCACGCAAACAGGAAAAACATTGTAATTTGACACCCACCACTGGCAGTTAAAGATAGCATGTAGTTTCTCCTTGTCTTATTCATTAATACAATACACAAGATACTGTACGTACTGGCAATAATGTATTTTCAGACCAATGGAAAGCGCTGGAGATGTTAATGGCCTATTGCTTTGTTTCTTATGATGTAACACGGGCATATATTCCTGTGGTGTAAATTTAGATGAGGGCAGGTAAAATGTCAAGTGTTCACTGACATATTTTGTTGTATTTTTGTATAAATACAGCAAGAAAATCAATTTGAACACCAAGTTTAAACATTTAAGGGGTTTCCTTTTGGACATTTCTCATAAGGAAAACATATAATCAGTATATGAATTGATTACTACCGTTTCCACCTGAGAGAGGATCATCAATCTCTTTCTACAATCAGACAACTACCATATTAACCTTTTCAATCCTCAAAAAGCACATTTCAATCTACCACGTCAACACATATATTGATTTATTGATCATATTGACCTGAATGTATGAATGCCACCCATCCAGCAACTTGAGCGAACCCACATTAAATGGGTTGTGCCGCTGTTTCATTAAAGCAACATTCGTGAATTCGCGAAGAATTCATGTATAAAAAGTTACATTTACTCATAGACTAAACCAATATCCTTCATTCGTGCGTGCATCTTGTTGGGGAAGTTGTGACCCATTGCCGTAAAGGACATTTGTAGCCTCCAATGACAGGAAACCAATTCAATGTCATATAGCCACTAAGTTGTAGTTTGTGATATTATTACCTGATATGTTGCTGTCTCATGCATCCCCTTTGCAGAACTGAGCGAGTGGAGCGAGGAGACCCCACAGTAGCAATCTGCAGAAAGTCACTCAATGTCCGCACACCGATGGGTAGCCTTCGGGCACCAGCTGTAGCTGCCATCAAACCAGTAGCTACCCAGTCCGATCAAAAAGGGGAGATCCTCGCTCCAAAAAAGATCAACAAATACGTAGCTAGGTCCAAGGCAGCGCAGTAACTAACTAGTAGTTAGGTTTTCGATCAAATCCAAGTTTCAGTGCATACAATTTAAGATAAAAAAAAATAATTAGTACTAATGTACATAAAATTAAGACGTACAAGTGACGTGGCTAATGTTTCCCCGACGTTTCAGATGATATGTTAGGATTCGTGAAGTGATGCTAACAACTAGCCACGTATTAGCAACGAGTACGAACAAACGCAACGTCAGCTAACAACTCGTCGACTTTTACCAACGTCCATTTTTTATTCCGTCGCTTCTTCGTGCGATTATGAAGGAAAAATGTGAGATAAAGTGATCTTGATTGTGGTTCTTAGTGTTGTTGAATACGACGACCTTCTGCTGCGAAAGCAAACGCCGGTGTCGGACAAAGCTGCTGCCTCGTCGGTCCGTTTGGGGTTGGGTTTTGGTCAGTGCAAAGAAATACTGCCACCTAGTGTTATGGGAGTGAAACAAACACCCGTCTTTTTTTTTTTTTTTTTTACAAATTGTAATATTTTATCCAATATACTTTTTGTATGTGGTATTTACCCATAATAATGATGAGGTTTATTAAAAGCGAGGTGTCTTTTGTAAGTTTGGATTTGTAAATTAGGATATCTTCAACTGTGAATTGTTCAAGATCTGTAATTTTGTTGGATAGCCACTTATGCACATCTTGCCAGAATTTTGTAGTTACTGAGCAAGAAAGGAATAAATGTTCTGTTTCTTCAGTTTTCATGACAAAATTCACAAAGATCAACTTCAAAGCTAAATCTGCCGCTCAATGTCTCAGCCGCTGGATGATAATTATTAAGAATTTTAAATTGCATGTATTTTACTTTGGGTGCAATTGGCCACTTCATAAATCATAATTCAAATGTTTTTTTCTGTTATGGTTGGATTGTCTAATATTCTATATTTAACCTTTATAGAACCTTTACTTGATAGAGATGTCCTTTAAAAACGTTATTGAAATACTTGTTCTCACATTTTTTGTCTGTAATTTTTAATTCATTAAGGATGGAAGTTTAATTTGAACATTAGAAAAGATTTTTTATTATCTTTATCAAAGCTGGAGGGATGACATTACATATTCTTCTATATTCTTTTGGAGAACATTAAATATTAAAGTTGTTTTGAAAATCTCGTGATTGCAGAATTTCACCATTTGTATTTAAAATGACATGGTTGATCATGAGGGCGACAGTGGCGCAGATGGTAGAGCGGGTCGTGGCACAATGAGGGGGAAGTTATGGATAAATATCATTTTCCAGTGGTGCAATAAAAGTCACATTTCAAGGAAGTTTAACTCACCAAACATCTTGAAAATATTGTTCGGAATGTGATACCAGATTGAATCTGGCTTCAGCAAGAATTCTTTCAACCATTTTATTTTAAATGTCCCAACCACTGCCTCAAAGTCGACTCTTTTTATTATATTATACTCTTTAACCAATTGAGATTTTTTAACATAATGTGTCTTATTTCTCCAGATAAATTTATATATAATAGAATTAATTCTTTTCACATTTTTTAGAGTAATGTAAAGATATGGATATGTGTGGATATATTCATTTTGATACGCCGTCAGCTTTAGACAGTAAATTTCAACCAAAAATGGATAGGTCTCTACTGAGCCAGTGATTTAAAGATATTTGCATTTTATCAATTTTTTCTTTCATATTTAACTCCTCTCTTTGTCTTTCGTCTTTAATTAATTTAACGCCAAGATATTTAACTTCTTTTTTTTTTTACTACAGGGATTGACATTATTTCAATTTCTGTACATTCATAAAATAGAAGTAATTCACATTTTTTCATATTTAAACAGAGACCTGAAGCTTTGGAGGAAATTGAGATAATTTGCAATGCATTAACAACCATAGATTTATCGTAAAGGAAGAAGACAGTGGCATCTGCAAACTGACTAATGTCAAATACGTAATCAAAAAAATGTATAGCTTTAAAATTTGGATGATTTATTATATGGTATTCCAGTAGCTGTGTGCACAATATGAATAACTTTGGACTGATCGGGCATCCTTGTCTTATTCCATGAGTTACATTTATTTTAGGTGTAATTCCTGGGTTGAATGAGATATAACTATAAATATCAGTATAGAACATTTTGATCACTGAACAGAATTTTTTATCAAATCCAAAATGTTCTAATGTACGCAATAAAAAATCATGTTCTATAGAATCAAAGGCTTTGAAATAATCTATAAATAAAATTAGGCTTTCTGATTCCAAAATGAATGATCTAATATTAATTTAACATTATTATGTATACTTCTACCTTTAATAAATGCAGATTTAGCTTAATATACTATTTTATCAATGACTGTTTTTAATCTCTGCATATATTAAGGCTAGTAACTTGTAATCATTGCATTGCAAAAATTGGCCTCCAGTTGTCTAAATTTGTAATATCTTTATTTGGTTTTGGAAGTAGTGTTATTATACCAGTTTTCATTGTTGGAGTAAGACATCCTTCTTGTATACAATCGATGAATGCATTTAACACCAAGTCCTTAATATCTAGCCAAAAAAACCTTAGGAATTCCAAAGTCAATCCATCAATTCCAGGTGACTTCCCCATACTCATGGTAATTTCATCTTCTAATCTTTTTGTCATCCTCTCCTATAAATTTTAAATTATCTTTAATAATCATAAATCAACAAAGATCATCTTTCTTGAAATTTGAGCTATACAATTTAGAATAAAAGAGTAGAATGTCACTCTTGTTCAGAGGATGTATCTTTTTGGAAAAACCAATGGGGGCAAAGACTTGTGGCTAGCACACAGTTCTAATAGATCAGCTGGAGTGGGTATTATGAAAGATGGTTTTAGAGGCAAAATTCTAGATATGATGTCTGATAAAAAAAAAAAAAGGGCAATATACCTGGAGTAACAAAACGTCATCATCTTTGTCCAGAATTGACTTTTGGCTCAAATTCAGCAACTAGCTTTGGAGCGATACTAACTCCATTTATATCAAATTTAATCTTGCAAAAAGAGAGAACAGAAGAGTTTATAACTACTGGTAACTTAATAGCTCTCTATGGGAAAACAAAGAACTTATTACTGTTATTCAAAAACTTATTGAACAACACTGGTCTCTTGCAACAAAAAAACAAGGACAAAATATGTTTTTCCAGGACATTTGGTATTTTTTGTGATTTTCCATGTGTTTTTCATGACTAGAACAAGGCAGGTCATTTTTAAGGTTTTCTAGGTAGAGTGGGAACCCTGAGTTTGGGGTCACTGAAGAAGAAGAAGAAGAAGAAGAAGAAGAAGAAGAAGAAGAAGAAGAAGAAGAAGAAGAAGAAGAAGAAGAAGAAGAAGAAGAAGAAGAGCTTTATTTATATAGCGCCTTTCACAGACAGAGTCACAAAGCGCTTTACATGCACTGGGTCAAATGCATTAAAAGCTATTGAGGAAAAACCCAAAACTCTTTAAAAAAATTTAAGGCCTGAGCCCAATAACCCAGAGTTGGTAAAACTATTCTAAAGGGAAGGGAAGGGAAGGGAATGCTATTTGTATAGCGCTTTTCATATGACATAGTCACACCCAAAGCGCTTCACACATGAAAGGGAGGGGGCTCATTCACTCCATGCTGATGGTGGTAAGCTACTATTGTAGCCACAGTTTCCCCTGGGGTAGACTGACAGAAGCGAGGCTGCTCACATCTGCGCCAACGGTCGCAGATGTGAGCAGCCTGCTAAAAGTGGTTTGGGATCACTGGGTCAAAAGCATTATAAGCTATTGAGCAAAAACACTGCATTTTACTGTAAAAAATATTGATTAAAAATTAAAAATATCCATCCACCCATCCATTTTCTTCCGCCTTACCCGGGGCCGGGTCGCGGAGGCAACAGTCTGAGCAGAGATGCCCAGACTTCCCCATCCCTCCAGCTCTTCCTGGGGGACCCCGAGATACTTGAACTCCTCCACTTGAGGCAACTGTAAAAATAATGGTATAAAATGTTTAAAACATTTTAACTAAAAATAAATGGCATGGTCCCATGGCCCTACTCTTCCATTTCCATGTTTTTGACGTATTAATAAATACGTCATTGGATTATTAAGCCATGAAGGGTTTTTTTACATCCACTTTCATAATAGCGAAAAATTAGTGCGCAAAATGTTGACGGTCCCTAAATATGGACGGAGAAAAAACCGAGACCTCGTACAAGCACAAGCTCGCTTTGCATTCCTCTCCTCTCAGGCCGGCTGACGGCCGCATCCCTTCCCCGTCAACTTCACCACGGTCATTATTGTTTTTTACATTATTGTCACAGTATTGTTCTCTGAAAGTAAATATTTATAACCTCATCCCTGTGAAGAATTAGTTTCAAATGTGTTAGGTACGGTTAGGATTGTTAGGGATGCATTTGGACCACATCATCAGTAGGGTAACAACAGACCTGAATGACAAAGGTCTGAAACAGCGCTTGTCAAATCAGCTTTAGTACAATTTTACCTCCGCTACTTTTACTTAGTTAAATTATTACTTATTAAATTATTTGCTCCTGTATAATGTACTTTTACTTAAGTAAGTAAACTATTTGAGCACTACTCTCAAAGCAGATTGTGGGAAACACTGCAATATGTGTTCACTTAATATAATGTATATACCACAAAAAAAATATCTCAAAATCTAGAGAACATTTTGTCCATATATCGGACACCGATGTTGTACTGTCTCTCTTTACCCACCAGGTGTCGCCCTTTCCCCCGTGTGGCCTATGCAGAGTCGCAGGCCGCCGCCACGCCTGTAGGAGGACCAGCTCGGGTCGGCCCTAAACCCTCACCAGCCCCCGTCAGACAGACACAGGATACACACAACAACACTGACAGATCCACAAGAAGAGACCACCGCCGCATTTCTGCCCGCTGCCTGTCTGCGATGGGTGTAGTCTGAAAACAAGTGCATGCAGTGGCGAACCGCGATATACCTCGAAGTTGAATCCTCATGAAGGAGCTCCGTCCGGGCTGAGTTCGGGAGATGGGAGTACTCAACATTGCAGACCAGGTACGAAGAAGAAAGGGGGAAAAGATTGTGGCTGTGGCGCAGTCTATTTGCTGGGATGGAGCAGCTCTTGTTCGCAGTCTAGAAGAGATTAAATCAAAAATGCATACGTGCAGATTGTGACTAAATACCCCACCGTGGTTAATATCTTGTTAACACTTTTATTTTTTGACTTGGGTGCATTTTTCTTACCTGGGTTTGCTGGAAATGCTCAATCGTAGCCACAGTTGTTTAGGCCTCGCTCTGGTGCTGGGCCAGTGCTGTGATAAACTTAGCTTCGATGCTAACCGCTAGCAGCTAATGCGCTAGCCTCGACGATTCTGGTTTACACTGGTTAAAGTAGGCCTCGGTCCAAATAATCAGGATGTTGCTAATTATAAATAGATTCATTGAACTCGTCATTGCATATCCTGGTCTATCACTGTCCATAGAGATCTTTTTTTACACGATTGCACGTCATGTTCGTTGTTTTTGCTGGAGACCTTTCCTACACCAGTCCAATCGCTAATGTCATTCAGTATAACAAATTGCATCTATTTTTACACTTGCATCGTTATAACTGGACGTTTTCATTGCATTACAGCCTCCTCTGGTCCAGGCCATCTTCAATCGCAATGCTGATGAAGTTAAAATATTATTGCACAAAAATGAGGATGTCAATGCACTGGTGGGTTTGATTCATGTAACTAAAGTGGAGTATAAGCACCAGGAATATTTATTAAGTTTAATGTATATTACCAAACAGGATCAAGAGCGGCGAACACCACTTCATGCTGCTGCCTGTGTGGGTGATGTCCATCTAATAGACCTCCTCATAGAGGCAGGTGAGTGTCAGCTAAAACCCCAGGTTATTATATTATTAAGTAACCTGCATTGCATATAACTTACACTGATTCTGACATGTTCCGTTTAGGGGCCAGTGTGAATGCTAAAGACCATATTTGGTTGACCCCATTGCACAGAGCAGCTGCTTGCAGAAATGAAGTATGTATCCTTTTATTTTCCCAAATCAGATCTTTCCAAAAGGCCTCTTTGTTCCCTCTCTTCTTGGCACTGTTGACACGTTTTGCATTTTGTTTTTATTCTAGAGAGCTGTTGGTCTGCTGATGAGACGAGGAGCGGAGGCAAATGCACGAGACAAGTCCTGGCAGACTCCTTTGCATGTGGCTGCTGCCAACCGCGGCACACGCTGCGCTGAGGCCCTGCTGACCCAGCTGAGCAACCTGAACATGGCAGACCGCTCTGGCAGAACTGCCCTGCATCACGCTGCTCAGAGCGGGTTCCAAGAGGTGAGGAGCTGAGATGGAAAACAATTCATATAAATGGAAGAACTACGTGCATTTATTCTAAAGATTGGCTTTACATTTTAGATGGTAAAGCTGCTTCTGAACAAAGGGGCAAACATCAGTGCCATTGACAAGAAAGAAAGACAGCCTATTCATTGTGCGGCTTACTTGGGTAAGGAGAATTAACTTCACTGGCTGAGCTATAGTTTATATGACATGTGTAATCATGTAATTAAAACAAAAAACCTGTGATTCATGACATTCAGCTTAATTGTCAATCTTACCACATGTTAAACCATCATATCCATAATATCCATAATATTATACTACTTTGCTACTATAAACCCATAGTGCAAACAGCAGTAGAATTGAGACTTGTATATAGAGCAGTATCTTCTGTTCACACGGCTCTTTCTGTGGAGGTCAAAATTACTCTAAAGTTTTGTTTTGGGTGTGTTTGCAGGACATCTGGAGATTGTAAAATTACTGGTGTCTCGAAGTGCTGACAAGAACAGCAAAGATAAGCAGGGTTACACGCCTCTTCATGCTGCCGCTGCAGGTGGCCACATTGACATCGTTAAATACCTTCTGAGGATGGGCACCGAAGTGAGTAGTGACCTGTTCATTCTGCCTTCAGATATCAATAATTCCTCTCGGTCGAGCTGCGGGCACTTATGTATATGTTTTTTAGATTGACGAACCTAATGGCTTTGGAAATACGGCACTCCATGTGGCCTGCTACATGGGGCAGGAGGCTGTGGCTACTGAACTTGTCAATCATGGCGCAAATGTTAACCAACCCAACAAGTGTGGCTACACCCCTCTGCATCTGGCTGCTGTCTCCACCAATGGTGCCCTCTGTCTGGAGTTGCTGGTCAACAATGGGGCAGATGTCAACCAGCAGGTATCAACCCACAAACTCAAATAGTCTTAATGAGATCACTAAATTCTTTATAGTGAAAGATTCCATTGGTGTGACACACTCTCTGGGTTTGTGGTGAATTTTCTGACTCTGGCCATGTATTTTTTTCCCACAGAGCAAAGAAGGGAAGAGCCCCTTGCACATGGCAGCCATTCATGGGCGCTTCACACGCTCTCAGATCCTCATTCAGAACGGTAAACTTTCAAATCCAAATGTGCTGCAGGACATTTTTATTTATAATTGATAATTCTATTCTTTTCCAGGTGGGGAAATTGATTGTGTGGATAAGTATGGCAATACTCCTCTCCATGTTGCTGCTAAGTATGGCCATGAATTGCTGATCAGCACTCTGATGACCAATGGGGCAGACACGGCCAGGTATACACACCCTCTCTAATCTGTATTTCATCTCATATTTCATTTGTCACTTTACTCATCGTAATCTAAAATTACTTTGTTTCATTGTGTTTTGTTATTGCACCAAATTCTAAAACATATTTTCAACAAACTGTTTTTAGACGTGGGATCCATGGAATGTTCCCTTTGCACTTAGCTGTGCTGTACGGGTTTTCAGACTGTTGTCGCAAGTTACTCTCCTCAGGTTTGTAATTCACAAACAATAAACTGACCAAATTATTTCTCATAATACATTTGATTCGTATTAATGAAAGTAATTATCCTATTCTTTCTATTCTAATTGAATGCCACAGGTCAGCTGTATAGTATAGTTTCCTCTATGAGTAAAGAGCATGTACTATCAGCTGGGTTCGACATTAATACCCCTGACAACTTTGGAAGGACCTGTCTACACGCTGCTGCCTCTGGAGGGTAAAAATATTTTAAACTTTTAAATTTTAAACCCTCTTTTTGCTTTTATAACTGTAATACATTTTTCCCTTATTTTTATTGTCATCCACAGAAATGTTGAATGTCTGAATTTGCTCTTAAGCAGTGGTACTGACTTGAATAAGAGGGACTTAATGGGAAGGTTAGTCATCGTTGAAGAGTTTTAGTGCTTTATTTTTATTCTCGTGAACCTGAGTAATTTCCTGCTGTATTTCTTGCAGGACACCGTTGCACTACGCGGCTGCTAATGGGAGGTACCAGTGCACTGTGGCCCTGGTGAGCGCTGGCGCTGAGGTCAATGAGGCTGACCAAACTGGCTGCACCCCCCTGCACTACTCTGCGGCCTCTCAAGCCTTCAGCAGGTAATTGCTGAGTGGGACGGGAATGTTGTAATGGCCCATTTTAATGTTGTGATTGTTGTGAGAAGAAACACTGATGTGTTGCATGGCCTTTATACTACTTAATATTAGTTTATTTTTCAGTTAATTTCAATTCCTGATTTCCGAAATACATGCACGTTCAATGTTTAGTCAAACTGCACAGGCGCACAGACGCAAGATAACCGGATGGTGGGACAAAAACATGAGTTTGAAGCACTTCCCAGCATGTTAAGTAAACAAAACAACATCAGCAGTAGATACAGAGCTAATAACTTTCACTCTGGCAGACACATCTTAATTCAGCCATATTGACGAGTAAAGCCTTTTCCAGTTCATATTAATCTGAAGACTTGACTCCAAGCACCAGAAGCACATGTCTACTCATTATGGATGTAAACAAATGGACATACATTAGTCCCAGTGCTCTGACTCTTCCTCAACGATACATGGAACACCCCTAAGGTCATTCTTTCCCTGTAATTATGTTTTCAGAAAGTGCAGATCCTCTCAAAGACCAGTCACTAACAGTTTAGCTAACAACTATGCATAAGCTGCTGACATTAGCCTAGCGCTAGCCCATGTAGCCAGCGTCAGCCTATTTCCTTGTTACGAATGGACAGATAAGACTGCACAACAGAGATGGTATGATCATATAGCAAAACCCAATAAATAGTGGTTTAATGTGAATGACCCAATGACTTAGTGATACAGTCACAGTGACTAACCTGATCAGGAGACCTCAGCTTTGTGGGAGTATTCCTCATGCTCCAGCTCCACTTTTCTCTCTCGCTGCTTCCACCAGATTCTCCAATTCAACTTTACAATATTTTTCGACTGTTATACCCCTCTTCCGCAAATACTATTTCAATTCTGGCACTTTCCGCCGCTTTCGCTTGTTATCCAACATTTTTGTCCCACCATCCAGGTTAGCTTGGGTCTGTGCGCATGCGCAGTTTGATTAACGTTGAA
The DNA here is from genome assembly GCA_900303255.1 of Lesueurigobius sanzi. NCBI lineage: Eukaryota > Metazoa > Chordata > Actinopteri > Gobiiformes > Gobiidae > Lesueurigobius > Lesueurigobius sanzi. Next base: position 10,292 of record OMNZ01011567.1, on the reverse strand, counting down.
AGTGCACGTATTTCGGAAATCAGGAATTTGAAGCAGCTATTGTTGCTATTGAAGTTGCCATTGTTTTATCCTTCGAAAATATGTTCGAATTCATTAACTTATACTAGGGCTGCACAGTATAAGAAATAATTGTTTCTATTCTATTCTATATGGAATGGATAGTGTGCTCAAAGTGGGTGCAGTTGACATTTTGTCTCGCAAGCGCGAAAAGGTCACAGCACTCCTCTAAGCAACTCATTCAGATACTAAATTTGGCCTATAAATCCACAATTGAACAGGTACAGTGTACACCCTGAGTTTTGTAGAATAAGATGAAATTATTTATTATTAGCCAGTGTCTAATGATAAATCAGATGACACAGACACACAATGACATAAAAAAACTTGCACATGCCAATATCAAGTACTACTACTTTCAATTTAGCACCTGGTTTAGTAAATCGGGCCCCAAGTGTTTTATTAGCAAACCATGTGTAAATCTCAGTTGCATGAATGACCTCAGTGACTTTGCGATATACTCTGGTGTATTTGTAATAATATGGATATTGTTTCACTTAATATTATATTATTAACCTCATAATTTGGTGATATATTGCACAGCGCTGACGTATACATTACTTTTATACTTGTACTTTATACCTGTAAACTGTGTTGTTGGAATTACTGCATAAAAGTAATCAAACGACTGAACAGCTACTTAGTGCTTTTTGGAATGCTTTTGGAAAAATTACTGAAGTTTTAATTAACATAACAAATGGTGCCTCTTGCTGTAGCTTGATTGAATAATGTTTGCAAAATGAACACAAAAACTGTACATTTCATAAAATAAATGTGCAGCAGCTGCCTTCACCTTTTGCACAGAAATTAATATTAAAATAATTAGGAGCGTAGTAGATGTTAAAACAGAAAATGTTGCAGTTATATCAGCTGCTCACACGGCCCCATCATGAATGTCTTTGTTGTTTTTCCAAATTTCAGATGTTATATTCAAAAATACGATGATTTCAGCTGGCAAAATATTACAGAAGAGTAATGGAATTGTTACTTGATAAAGTGATTATGGTCCGTGTATGATTCGTTCATTCATTAATCTATTTTTTAGACCAAATCAAAAATGGACGAAATCAAAGCATTAATTCGTTATTTTGTTTGGGCAAAACTATAGAAATACCAAATCCTTAAATCATAAACTGAGTTGTTGTTTTTTTTAAATGTTATTTTCTTCTTCTTGAAGCAAATTGCTTCAGAACAATGTGCCGGAGCGTGTGTCACAACAGCCGATCACGTGACCAAAGTGTCGAAGTATCGCTTTGCGTGTCAATGGTTCAGTGTATCGAAGCATTTAATTGGCTCAGCGAACGTCCCGGTCTGCCATTGGTTCAGAGGGTTTCAATGCGCTTCCTCGGTTTGACAGCTTTGAGTGCAGCGTCTTGTCTGCTCTGCTCACACTTCGGCGCGGGTCACGGGTATTGGAGAAATACAAGCATAGCCGCGGCCAAAATACATTCTCCGGCTAGCTCAGTGGACTAATGTAACTAACCCGTAAGCAGGAGGGTCTTGGCACCCACGGGGAAAACGTAAATCGGCGCCTATGCATATATTTACATTTTTTGTTGCTAATTTTTATGGTTTATATTTCATGCTTAATTATTATCTTATTATTCTTATTCTACTTTATTTTTATTATTATTCTTATTTTATATTAGGTGCGGTGTTTGCTCTGCATGCAAACATTGTCTTACATGAACAATACTTCATCCATGTTGAGACACATGTATAGTTTATGACTTTTAAAATAGATTTTTTTTTTTTTTATTATACAGACCTATATTTTTCTGCAGTAGGAAAGTGTTTGTATATAAGAAACAGCATGAAATTACAAGAAATTACAACATTGCAATAGCAAGAACAGCCTCAATGTTTCACCGAGCTCCATATCCCCATCACTAAGTAAGTAACTTAGTAACAGCCAAAGTAAGGCGCTTATCAAACTGGAGATGGGCTAGTTGATTTTATAGTAGGCTATGTAAAACCAACATGATTTCGCTGCATATGGCACGAGCGCATCACCACACTGCTCAGCTTTGGGGATACGTCCTCAAATAACAGATACGCACGTCAGGGAATCCCCCTGCCCCAAACGCTCACCCGCTGCACCGAACAGTCCGCAGCCCTACTGCCCTCAGCGGGCACTCTGCCACATGTTACCCCGCAGCCCAGCTACATAGCTACATCATCGGACAGTTTGAAGCAGCACCTGCGGCTCTCCAGGAGCCTGGCGCTTGTGTGGCGAGCGGGCCCTGCGTCTAGACCTGAGCTCCGGTGCTCCAGGGCGAAGATTGCTCACTGTTAGTTTCTGGGCTGAGCAGGCGATGAGCGGTGGTGGGTTTCCCCTAAGTCCTGGAGGAACTCGCATCGTGCGTATTTGGTAACGTTGTCCAGACCTGACACGCGTTCTGTTACCAGATTTGGGGACGTATCCCTAAAGCTGTGTAGTGAGGTGATGCGCTCGTGCCATTCATCAAAAATGTTTGTGTTTTACCAACTGTAAAATGAACTAGCTACAGTTTGATAAGTGCCTTCCTTTGACTGCTGAACTTGTGGAGGTCACAGAACACACGGTCAGAGAGAGATGTGCTGCAGTCAACTACATAAAAAAAATAAGAAAATAAAATCAAAAGCAAAACTCTAGTTTTTGATTTATGGATTTTGTATTTCTATAGAACAAAATAACGAATTAATGCTTTGATTTTCTCTATTTTTGATTTGGTCTAAAAATAGAATAACGAATCATACACGGACCGATTATAATCTAATTACCAGTTTTGCGTTCTGCTCTCCCAAAATCTCACCCCCTGGGCGGGGGGCGACTGATTTTTGTGCTGCATTATGGGTAATTTTCCTCAGCGCTATTTCCCTTTTCACTCACTTCAATCGCACACACAAACGTTTTCTTTCGCTCTGCTCACTGTCGTTCTAAGTCTTCATACACATCATCCGGTCTTTCAACAAGCAATTACAGTTCATCCTTTCGTTTTCCCACACTGCAAATACCCTTTCTCTTAAGTCTTTCACGCAATTCAGGCACTGTCTCTCGTTTGTCACCGTGTTTCGCCATGTTAATGCATCAACCGGAAGTGCACATGGCAAAGAACAGTGTAATTCTTTGATGCCACCCAGTGGACGAAATTTTGAGAGAGCAGAACGCCCGAATTGTAATCCTGTTACATTACTCCGTTACGAAAAAGTAATCTAATTACAGTAGTGGATTACTTGGTAATCTGCTACTAGGCAACACTGCTGTAAAATGTGGTATAAAATCTATTTTCAATCAATTGTTTAATCAATCAACTGTTAATCCTTTAACAAAACTTAACAAAATGTTGACTTTCCAAATTTAGAGTCGATCGTCAGTTTTCTGGGAATCATCAGAGTAATGAAGATGAAGCAAAGGAGTCGTACTTGTGAGTCTCTCAGTGCACTTTACAGCTGCTGCAGTGCTATAATAACTTTATTTTTCACTTATCACCAGCTGCTTGGAGCATCTTCTGGACAATGGTGCTGACCCTTCAATGGTCAACGCAAAGGGTTACAGCGCCGTTCACTATGCAGCTTACCACGGCAACAAACAAAACCTGGAGCTGGTTCGTTCATCAAAATATTTTCGTACAATTACACTATTTTTCAAGCATTTCAACAGTCACACTCAACTCGAAGCCACCTCGGTTCAGTAAATTGAAAAGCAAAATGGGTGGTGTAGTGGTTAGCACTTGTGCTTCACAGCAAGATGGTCTTGGTCTTGGATTCCTTGACCGGGCAGGAATCCTGGAATCTGTGGAGTTTGCATGGTTTCCCTGTGACTGTGTCTTCGGGTGCTCCGGTTTCCCTTACCACTGAAAATGGTGGTAAGGGGCCAGGACTCACTTGAAAAAGAGTCATAATTCCTGAGACTTTCCAGAATAAATAAAGGCAATAAAAATACAGTATCAGATTTACCTCTGTCATGCTTTTAAACTTTTTATATTTGAATTTTTAAACAAAGTCTATGGGGAAAATGTTTGTTAGTGGGATTTGAGGTGTGCAGGACTGTGGTGCTCCATGTCACTGTAATTACTGTATGGATACCTGGTCAAGGCATAATTTTTGTTTCTCTTTGTAATTTAGCTTCTGGAGATGTCCTTTAATGCACTAGGAGACATAGAAAGCAGTATTCCAGTCAGCCCCCTCCATCTTGCAGTAAGTTTTACGCACACACTGCCTTGCCTTTTCCTGAATCATCGGTTTTGCTGCCAGGCTCCGAGTCATGGAGCGGTGCCTGATTCTCCTGTGCTTGTCCAGGCCGATCGGGGTCACTGGCAGGCGCTGCGGGTGCTGACGGAGACTGCGGCGTACGTGGACATGCAGGACGCCGCGGGACGCTCCGTGCTCTTCTTGGCAGCGCAGAAAGGCTTCGCTCAGTGTGTGGAAGTGCTGCTGGCTCAGGGCGCCTCCTGCCTCCTCAATGACAACCGCATCATGTGGACTCCCATTCATGTCGCGGGTATGTCTCACCGCTGTTGTTTTTAAATTCATATTTGTTTGATTGTGTCATTGTTTGTTTTGAAGTAACTGTTTGATCACGTTATAGAATTCTATTTCTGAATCTGAGGCAGTGGTTTCGCTGGGGATCATTTTTCTGTCATTTTGAAGGACAGGGTTGTAAAAAAAAAAATGTTTTGCTATTTTTATCCTTCATTTATTAATCTCTCATTATATTATATTATGTATGTAAGAAAACGCAGATTACAGGATAAATGAATGCAAATCTAAATATAATTTGAGCAGAATCATGGAACATGTATTTGGAAACTACATTGTGTAGTATATTTCTCATACTCATACTGTCCCTTCATTGTAGCGTCAAACTGAAATCTGTTCATCTTGTGTTGCTGGGTTCAAATTCAAATAATAACTCCAACTTTGGGGTAGTTCACACAGAGGCATTGCATTTTTGGCCGGAGTCTCATATACCGGGCCAGCGATATGACACCCGTGGGCCGTGGCACCCGCGTCGCCGATGACTTTAGCTTCTATCTCTGCGAGTAAATGGTCCTAGAGACTTACCGTTTGCATTTGCATTGATAAGAGGAGAGTTGGAGCTTTAAAATAAGCCCACCCATGTCCTTCTAGGCCTCCGGGGGGCGATGTAAGATCGCGGCGAACATTTGTGTCAAAAAGTGCTAAGTTAGCATTAGCTAAAAGAGATAAAGAGAGATAAAAACTTTTTTTTTTTGTCTGAAAACTTCTTCATCCTGAAAATGTGTCTCTGGTCAGCTGCTATCTTGTTTTCTGTTTATATAGAACATGGAGGACTAAACTATGGGGTAACATTTAGGACAATTCTTTTGTTTTTTTTCTCAAAAATGTGAATATATAGATTTCATACAGAAGGTCAGGTCTTATAGCCTTCTATGAATAATATGAGTAATAATCAAAAAAGTACTATGAGTGCCTACATTTTTTGTTATTTTTGTCAAAAATAAACCTTCAACTTCCATCTCCTGGACCAGGTCTAACCCACAAAACATTTTCTTATGTCCACAGACTTAGCCATTGATTTTTTGCATATAGGGAAAAGAGTGAGGTGAGAATATTTTGCCTAATATTTTGGTTGTTTCTCTGCTTCTATCATGATTACTTCATTGATATGACTCTAATGCAGTATTCATATGATACTAGTTCAATTTGTTCTGAAAATAAAGAGTCCAAGCACTTGATGGTGCACCATTAGAAGGTGTTTCAGAAGCAATAAAACAAAAAAATACCAGGCAAAAATAAAAATAAAAAATGCCCCAAGTCCTCAGAGGGTTGACATAAACGTCCTTTTTGCCTATGACCTGCTTTGTTAGTCTTCACTGTTGTGACTGTTATGACCCTTCTCTCTCCATCTTGAAATTTACACTACAATTGTTTTAAAACGTGTGTAAACCTCTAAAAGGATGATGATGATGGCTTGATTTTCAATCCAGCCTTCAAAATTTTCTGTCAGAGAATTTTCAGTTAATGTAACCTCTGGTGTGAGGGAAGGTGTCAATTAGTGTCAAACGATTCATTTCGTAAAATCAGATGAATCACACTTTTCAAATTTGATTAAGCACAGTTAAATTTATAGTAATTATTATATTCAATATCAATAATAGTTTGCTGCGTTTGACTTACCTTTTATTGAAGTGGATGGAAGTAGCCACTGAACTTTAGGCTACACATTAAATGGAATTAGTCTATTTGTTGAAATATGTGTATTTGGAGACCTGCTGAATACGGGTTCCAGGCCTTTTTTTTAGTAATTGCCGAAGCATTCGCGATCATTTTACCTGCTGTCTATGGGTATCTCCGATGCCTCGCGCTTCTCCCGCAGACACATGTGCACGTCTGAATCTTCTCTCTCTCCGCTCTGCCTCATAAACATCAGCTGTTCGAAGGCTTTCTTGCACAAAGGTGTGACATTAGCGCAGCTCCGTCTTTCAGGAAGCCACGCGCACAAGTAAGGTAAAAAAACATGATGCGCTCAATTTGCGATGAACCATGTTGTTGTTTTTTTTTATTGCACAAGTTAACTCAATTTTAACAGCCCTAGTGTCAAAACAACTCTATGGGAGAGAAACTGTTTTTGAAAGAAATTTGCACAAAGAAAATTGTCAAATGTTGTATTTTATTTGATAGTGATTCACAAACCAGTCATATTATTCTTGTAGGTGGAAGTCCTTTCTACTGGTCGTCATCACGCATTCACATGTTTTTGAATATGTCACCATTTTAGACACCTTCATGAGAAAATAATACTTACTTACTTACTTACTTTATATGTGCTGACAAAGAAAACATTGAACTGTTAGTTTTTGCTTCATGTGGATTGGCCCAGGAATTATAAAAAATAAAATAAAATTAACAAAGACTAGAAAGTTGCATTTTGACAGTTACGAGCACATGTTCTCTCACAATAAGAATGAGTGAATATGTCCGAGCGCATAGATCTCAGCTGACATTCAAGTTATTTTTTGTAATAGTGATCAAGATAAAAGGTCAGCGGGGGAATATGAGATGATAGAATACATTTGGAAAACATTCACACCAATTTATAATAATAATGCATTGTTGTTGGCTAATATTATTCTATAGCTTATTTACTTCTTTTATTGTCAATATAAGCTGAATATTCAACAGGTTTTCAATTTAAAAACATTAACATTCTTGTTTCTTTTTCATTAAATTTGCACTATGACAAAAGTGAAAAAACTCGCACAGATCATTTAAAAAGTGACAGTGCACCTTTTACCGTCCAACGGTTTTGATTAGTGCTGTCAAAAATATCGTGCTATTATCGCGTTAACTCAAACCAATTTTAGCAGCGTCATCTTTTTTTATCATGCGATTAACGCCGCCGATGCGTCGCTGAAGACCTTAGCAAATATCTCCGCGAGTACATGTCGTAGTGTCTAGTGTCAGTTTTTTGCGTTGGGAAGAGGAGGGTTTGCGCTTTAAAATTAGTCCAAAAATTATTTTTCCATAACTGCTGACTCTGCACTTTACATAATCACCCAGGGATTCAAATATAAATAACAAGTTTTATTCTACGGTACTAGATTAAAACTTCTTATTTATTTATTTTTCTAAAACTTGGCTTTTTCATCCTGAAAATGTGTCACTGGTCAGCGGCTATCTTTTTAATCAAAAATGCAAATATATGGAGAATAAACACAGATGGCACATGGAGGTTTATAGCCTTATATCAGTCCTTCTCAAATAAGGTGCGATGCCAGGGCGGGCGTGTGTGATCTCGGGCCGGGTAACATGCTTTTTTATTTAACAGTGAGAGAGACTGATAATGAGACAAACAAACGTCTCCCTAAAGCTAAGGCAACGAAATATGACGAAGATATAGTGCAGAGCTGCACTTTGAAATGGAATGTTTTCTTCTTCCTCGGGGGACGCAATAGAAAATAATTGAGAAACACTGCCTTATATGTTCATAGAAGCATTTATTAGTGGAATAATAATCAAAAAAACTAATCAATGTTAGTGTGAAATATAACACTGCATGTTGTTTTCAATCAATAACACAAAGCCTATCCACTTTTCCATGTAGATTATAGTATTAAAATGATAATTCAAGGGACATTTTCAATAGATAAAAATGTGTGATTAATTTGCGATTAATCGCGAGTTAACTGACATTCATGAGATTAATCGAGATTAAATATTTAAATCGTTTCACAGCACTAGTTTTGAGGAAACCACAGTATTTTCTTCCTTAATTCCAATAATTGTAAAATTGTATTTTTTCTCACATTCATTGTGACTCAAAAAGTTTGAATTGTGACATTTCTACATTCAATCTTTTTTCAGCAACAATGTACACCCAAAGAAA
>OMNZ01011565.1:0-50285 GCA_900303255.1 Lesueurigobius sanzi | reverse complement strand
TTGTAGATGATGGAGACTGGTTTGTAGCAGATCCAGAGCCTTATCCATTTGAACCAGAGTACACAGAGGAGGAACTAGCCCGTATGGACCGCGAGAGAGAAGCAAGACGTGAAGAAGAGCAGACTGGGGCCAGCGAGAGGACACGGGCAAACTGACTGTCCTCAATGTTCAGTAATGTACGTAACGCTACTTCATTGTTATTTCTGAGCTCAGTCGTCATGCAAATCAATCAGTACTTTATTCAGGAGCACTGATTTTGGTGTGGAGTTGCTAACCGGGATAGAACTCCGCTCAAATATTGCCACTTCCTACAGACAAAACAAATATAAGGACACTTACCGTGTTGGTTGATGCGCTTTGTTTCAGAATTGTCGATATAGCCGTATCCTGTAAGCGTAAACCAGACGAGGTATAATCCTCCTCTGTAAAATGTTCAGAGCAAATACGCCATTTCCTCAATACTTCCACTGGTGTTGGATCCATATTCAATGCAGTTAACCACACTTTCCGTCGTTTGTGGTGCGTTGAAAATCTGTAACATGACTGCACTATATGTCTTTGACTTGTTCTCACAACCCTCTACGATGCACCAAATAGGCATTGTTCACAAGTTATCTCACTAAAACTTATCGAGAGGTTGTTGTTCTGTTGCCGGAAGTCCGAAGTGAGTGGAAGGATTCATCTCTCAGGGGAAGCTTACTGCGCGGAGGCCGAAGTACTCCTAAACTATAGTGCCCCTTTTTTTCGCTTAGAAAATTGTCAGTTTTAATTTTGTGAAACTGTACTTTGAACATGTAACTACTGACATAACCATATTTAAATAGGGGAAACTTGGAAGATATTTGTGGCTTCTAACTTATCCAAAATTTGACCCCATGGGACTACTTTGAAGAGGCAAAATGCTAACAGCGTCTTTGCTCCTCTTACACATGTACATGAAGGCACACACAAAGACCAGACAGCCACACATAGCCTCATCTAAGCCCAGGTTAGAACATATGTATGCATGTAAAAGCGATGAACTATTCCTTTAAGTATATTTATTTAAGGCAGCTCAACTCACAGGGGTGTTGAAGACCTCATTGTAGCAGACAGAGGAGCGCAGGTACCAGCTGATGTTGAATGCTAGGTTCTTGTCACATGACGCTGTGTCTCCTCGGACTGTGGAAATAAAAACACACATTACATTTTTATGATAACAAAACACGATTACATACATTACATGGTTTTGATTCATTAAATAAAACATACACCACTCAGTAACTACACTGAGCATTTATGGAACAAAAGTACACTTACATTTCATGTAGATGGTGGTGTTGGCGTACAGTGTCTTGCGAAACACTGCAAACTCTGCATCTTGGCCCTAAACATAAAATAGGCAAAACTGTGAATTAGCATTTCATTAATTTAACTTTTAACTTTTGCTATGTAATATTATTATGGACTTCAAAGCCTTGTCTTGAGATTAACTGGCAGGACATTAAAGGCCTGATATGTTGTCAGGTTGAAAAAGTAGCGTCCAAGTACAAAATGCTGGAATGCGTAAATGAGGTGGTGGGACAACATTACTGTTTTTCTTCCCATTATTGTTGATTGCTTGCCCTTGGAATCATGGTGTACTTTAACACATTTGTTTTAATAAAGAAACAAAAACAGTGTGATTTTTTTTTAATGTTTTACTGTTGCCTTCACATGAAGCTGACAACAAGTAATCTCAAACCAAATGTTGCACACTGCCCTGGAGAGGAGTGTCACTTACATACGTAAACTTTACTTCCTCAAAGGTCTTCCATACTTAGGATACAGTCTACGTGTGATCATCTTTAGGCTATCTTAAAATAAAATAAAAAACAATAAGTAACACTGTGAGTTGTATTTTAGAGTTCAGAGGCTTGTAATGCTAGCATCCAGCTTTACATAAATAATAATTAGGACATTCAACCACTGAACTAGCCTGACCAACCAGTCGCTCCTGCTTTGCTTCCTTTCATGCAGGAAACAGCTATGTAAATAGGAAAAGCGTGTAGGTGTACGTCAAGTAGTGCACTGCTACTGAAAAATTATACAATAAATGACTACATCTTCTGTGAATTTCTACCATAGTAATCCCCATAAATCTATACATTTTAATTAATATTTTAGACATTGCTTGCCAAATGTGCCATCCTATTTGGATAGTTGATAGTCAGTATCCTAGGCTATTCACAAATCACAAGGACGATTGTCGTGCCATCATGAGCTATATTTTACCATGATATGGACAATTTACACAACAACACATGTGTAATTAACTGAAATATTTAAATGACACATATAAAACGCTTCCATAACACGCGATACCTTTAGCTCCACTGGCTAACAGCTGCTAATACACAACACAGAGGAGAAAATATATGGATAATGGAATTAAGAAAATAAATCCCTGTCATAAATCCGTAACACTCACCACACTTATGTCCACGGTCCATACGGAGACCTCTGCGGCTACGGAGAGCTGGAAAACTGCAACAAAACCCAGCAAACATAATCGAGACGTCAGGGCATTAGGCATCTTTCTTCATCTGTGCATCAAAATCGGAGTTTCGATGCGGCTGCCTCAAGATCCGCTTCCACTTCCGGTGCGTAGAAGCGTAGTGCCCACCACAGCCGCAAGAGGGCGCCAAATCATAATAAATGAATCACTGCACAAATGCATCCAGCAGATTTATGCAAGCGTGTTGCAAATTATTCTTGCAACACGATTATTTCAGTCTGACACGTACACCGTTCATAACTGTGTCATATTTAAAACTGTCTACAGGTCATTCTTGGGCTTTTATTTTGTTTTTTAATGAGCGGCGGAAGTCCGGAAGTCCGATCCCGCTCACACTCTGCTGTTGAAAGGTTTGTTGCACTGTGCAAAGTGCAATGTAGCATAGAATGATATGAGCGTTTATAACATATTTCTTTTCTACAGACAGCCGAAAAGTCAATGTGCACTCTTGGCTGAAAATGGCGGATGTGAACGTCGCCAGGTATAAGCTTTATTTCTGCAAAAACTCAAGCATGTGCTGTCAATCAATGACAAACTTTGTGACTTTTACATAATAGGCTATAAAACATTACAGTAGTAGCCAACTTCATCTTCTGTTCAAATTCTGCTTTATTTAATTGCAACTCGATCTGATCCTGTACAAGTACAAGAATAAATTGCTGGAAATTATTGCTGAATGAATTTAAAAGTTCATACTTCAATAATATTATCACTACTACTAGTTACTACGCCATTATACTAGAATTATGGCCCATTACTATAATAGCCATACATTTAGAAATCTATTGAGTATTTTACACTTTTGAAATCAAGTCACTAAAGACAACACTGGTGCATTCCTGGTTCTGTTTTAACTTTGTTAAAACATGTGCTTTTGAGTATTGTTTATAATTCTTGAAATCTCCAGTGTCGTCCCCAATGATGAAGGAAAAGAGAAGTTTAAGACAAGTGAACAAGTGGCTTTTTATAGGTAAATTCTATCTAATAGCATCTTCATGTATTCATGAATTAAAACTGTGTTTCTCTAAAATAAGTCGGCAGATACAGGGCCCGAACAGACTATACCGGACCCTGTTGGACTCTATGGTTCTGAGCGAAAATGGAGCTCAGTTTGAACTTATAGAGACAGACACACAGGTTTGTGTAACATCACAGTAATATTGCATTGTGCCCAAGTGGAAGTAACTGCTAAATCGTACTTCAGATTATCACAATTAATAGTTGAAGTAAAGAATGATAACAAAACAGCTACTAACTAACTAATTAACAAACTGGCAGTGGCTAACAAATAAATTACTACGAGATTGTGTTACTACTGTACTAATGCTGCTCCACTGAGATTAATAGAAGTGATGCTGCAATAATTTCTGCATTTCTCAGATCAAACTGCTTTTAATTCTTTCGCCTTGTAAAAACACCATACGGATAGTGATAGATGAGCTTCAGCCCACAAAAGTTCGCTATAGAGCCAATGATGTGATCACAGCAGAGCCACCGTCTGAGAGGTAAGAAATGCCATACAACGGTCAAGTCAAAATAAATGAATTTGATGTAAAAAGTTTATTTTAAAAATATTTTCCATTAAAATTTGAAGTACAGTAACTTGTTTTCTCTATGTCTTCAGATTAAGGGTTGAAAAGCAGACCAAAGACTACATTATACTCTCCTGGTCGAATGGACATTATCAAGCCTGCGTGTCGTGTTTCCCATTTTACATAGAGATCATGTGTGAGGATGAAGTGATTGCAACATTTAATCCAAAAAATAAACTTTGGTTTGAGACTCTACTAGATCCAAAAAGGCAAGGAGCTCACACACCTGACTAAATCAAATAAAACATGTATTTATTCATTCATTCTCATTGTAGGCAAATGCCGTGCACGATGGAGGTGAGAGGAGTATGTTTGCAAGAAAGAAGTCTATACTGTAACATAATTTATTTCTGTGTACATGTCAATAGGATAACAATTCATTATGGAGGGAGACCTTTCGGCAATTTGTGGATCACAAGGCTAATGGTTGGTGTTTTTATTATTATTATTTCATATTTAGAAAATCAACTAGAATACAGTTGTAAATACAGTGTCATGCAGCAAAGTTGTAGTTTTTTACATTTTATTTCTCTTATTTACACAGGAAAGTCCCACTGAGGTTAAGAATCTCTTTTTCAGGGGAGTCTTGGCAACATTTGAAACCATATTGGGTTTTTGCATTTGCCATGGGGCTGGAGCAATCGCCAAACTGCTCCAAATTACAATTACACTATAAAACAAAACATACCAACAGTTATTACAATGGTGGGGTTGGTCATCATTTATAGCCAATTTAGTGGTGGTTTCTCTCTGAACTGTTTAAATGACAAACCGTTAAATGGGTCACATGCTACACCAGGCCTTAGGTTTCCTTAGTTTGTGGGATATGATATTGATTAAATTAAATCTTTTCAGGTCCCAGTGGGGTAGGAGCAGATCTGCGTCTTCATGGATTCAGTCATGTCTATGGTCTCCCTGAACACGCCGACACACTGCAGCTCAGAGACACCAAGTACGTCAATACAAATAATACAATTCAGCTATTTATACCTTTAGTTTGTGGCTCATTAAGATTGTCTGTTTGCAGAGAGGGTGAACCTTATCGCCTCTATAACCTGGATGTTTTTGCCTATGACCTGAAAAGTCCTTTAGGTCTGTACGGCTCTGTCCCATTTGTGATAGCTCACTCTTCAAACAGGTCTCTTGGAGTTTTTTGGCTGAACGCTTCTGAAACTTTTGTAAATGTTCACCACAGTTTGACTGAAAAGGTGAGACTTCCTGTTATTACTTTCATTCAGACTTCAAATATATTAAGCAACTTCAGGAAACACACTAAAGGTGGCCACACACTAGAGGATTTTTAATCTTTTGACACTAGATCTGTGCAAAGACAACACACACTTAACGACAGACATGAGGACACACATACACACACATGAGGAGTCCCACCACAGATCATGCCATGAGAGAAAGTTTTTATTGAGCCACGCTTCCTAAGACTAAAAATCTGGCTAAAAATCCTCTAGTGTGTGTCCAGCTTAAGGCAATGAACCATTTTTTTTCAAAGTTTTTTATTATTATAAGAATTACAATATGTTAGATAAATGGTCATTGGTCACTTAATATATAAAATGCTCCGTAACATGCAAATCAACATTTTGATTTTCCTTACCTTGATTCAATTTAGGACGACTCAGCTCCCCCAGCGAAGAGGAAGCGCACGCAGCCCTACTCGGACCTCCATTGGCTCTCAGAGAGCGGCATCATCGACTGCAGGGTTTTGCTTGGGCCACATCCAAAACAAGTCTTTTCACAGTACGCCCAGCTCACAGGTGTGTGTGTAGATAGGGAGATTGAGCTCAGTGATATAAAAAAATTAAATCAAAGGGCCATTTACAAAGAAAAAAAATAATACTATAAGTTGCGCTCACATTCTAGTATTTGATGTCAGGTGGAGGGTAGTCAATGCAACGCACAGGTTTTGAAAGAAATCCCCTAAAAGACAATTGATAAATGTTACACGTACAGTTAGGGCTGGGAAAATAATCGATTTATTGATTTTGTAGCTAGAATCAATTTTTAATTTGCAAATTCGAGTTTTAATTAAGAATTAAAGGAAAAAACAAAAAAAAGTAAGTCTCTAGCTAGCCCATTCCTGTAAGGAGTTATGACATTTTAAACCAATAATTAAAATGCTCAATCCAGCCACAAGCGGCAGCCTAGATTTTTAAAAAGGAAGGCTTTTCCACACCTGTCCAGCAGAGGGCACTGACACTGACTGTCTTATGGCCATACCACCTTTGCTATACCTGATCCTGTCAAATTTCTGTGGTAGGCCCTATCTGGCCCAGATCAGATTTCATTGAATTCCATATTATACTGCCATAAAATACTGTAATTTGTTTGTTTCACCTGTCAATCACATTATTGCAACATAAACTAAGATAAGATAAGATAAGATAGTTCTTTATTGATCTCACAATGAAGAAATTTACTTGTTACAGCAGCTCTTAGGACAGGATCACACAAGGGGGTGCAAAAAATCAGGAAATGTGCCATGTAGGATAATAATAAGTAGGATAATACACTCAATTTAAAAAGCTAATACTGACCAACTGGCTATAATTTGTCACAGCATCATTGATAATAAATAAATAAATAAAAAATGTAATTAATAAATTCTAAAAGCACAAATGGCAGCTAAATGGCTAAAGGACCAGCTTTAAATATAATTTATTTTCTAAAATGCACCTGAATGCAGAAAATCACATCTGAATTTAAAAAAAACAAAAACGGCAGGACTCTCAGACTCCCCCAGGTCAAAAGTGCAATATGTCTGTCATTTTAAGTGCTTTTGAAAAAAATTGAATCGAAACTCGAATAAAAACAGGCCAAATCGCCCAGCCCTACGTACAGTAAATGTTTTAACAATCACTATTTGGTACTAGTTATTCGATTCACACATTGCCATATTTTCTTGAGGCTGAAACTAGTTCTTTTTACTGGCCAACATCATGCACTTGTGTTTCGATATTGTTACCACTAGGGATGTCAAGATTAACTGGTTTTACGATTACTGTGGTAATAAAAGCTCACGGCTGGTTAATTGTGAGAATTTTAGGACTCAAGCATATGTGTCCAAATGGAGCACACTCAACATTAAAGGCTGAAGAAATAGCATTCAGTGTTCCACCAAAAATAGCATGAAGTCCGCGACAGGTTAAATAATCCAATGTGCAGAGAGAAAATCTTATTCAAGATTCAAGATTCAAGATTCTTTATTTGTCAAACCATGTGAATGGTTCGAAATTATGTTTCTCTCATCCTTGATTGTGGCGCGGGGGGAGGGGAAAGAGGGGAGGGAGGGAGGGGAGGGAGTTCAGCTTCCCGATGGCCCTGTGTACGAACCTGTTCCTCAGTCGACTGGAAGTGACCCGTAGATTCCGCAGTTATCCATCTTTGCCCAGCTGTGCTGATAATTGCATAGCATTGCCAATGGAAGAGTCCCAAAAGAACAATGTGCAGCACTGCGTTTGTTATGTCACAATAAAAGTGAAACTGCACAGAAATCAGCTCTTCATAGGCTGAACCTAGGCTGAATGTTCAATAATTCCTTGTTTCGTTTCTATGAAAGTTTGGACAGTACTTTTTGTAAGATTTTGAGAATTTCTCTGCATTTTCTTCCTTAATTCCGATAAAAATCATGAATAATCGTAAAATTGCAATATTTCTTTACACTATAATCCTGACTCAAACTTTTTTAATCATGACATCCCTTGTTACCACTTTTGGACACCTTTATGAGAAAATTATTTTGCCTCAGGTCATATGTGCTGACAGAGAAGGCATTAAAATGTGTGATCGTTTTTGTTTCATGTGGATTGTTCCAGTAATTATAGAGATTTCAGCTGCCCACCACCCAGATTTAGAATATTGTGATGTCACTGGCAAATAATACCAATATGTTAAGAAGCGGCCTATCCTTTCCTCTCTGACAGGGTACCAGTCGCTGCCCCCTCTGTTCGCCCTCGGGTATCACCAGTGTCGGTGGAACTACGACGACGAGGCTGACGTCAAAGCTGTGGACGCCGGGTTTGACCTCAACAAAATCCCGTACGACGTCATCTGGCTGGACATCGAACACACGGACGGGAAACGCTACTTCACCTGGGACCCCATACATTTCCCCAGACCTGCAGAGCTACAGCGCCACCTGGAGGAGAAGAAGAGGAAGGTCGGTGTGAGGAATAGGATAGACTTTAAATAGGATTGATGCATCATGGGGATAACACAGTTTGCAGGCCTGTTATATGTTGTTACAAAGAAAATATATGTATGTTCTGTTTTCATGTCAACATGTTATTACATGTTTAAGTACCATGTTATTTGCATCCTATTTCTGTGCTGAAAAGTAAAATGCAGCTGACCTTTCTTAGTATCTACTCAGCATTTGAAATTAACCTTTGGCTACAATGCCTGCGTCTCATGTATTAACGTTGATTAACTTTCAGCGCCTCAACTACTGATCACTTTTAGTTTTATTTAGTCTGTTGTAAGATGTAAGGATAATTTGGTAGAAAACTGTTACTGTAGATTGAGGAAGTTTTATATTGATCAGAAATTGCCTTGGCTAGTTGTAAACATTGTCTGTTATGTCCATTTTTGTAGATTTTGCTATTGGCTTGGTTAAATATGGCTCATTTACGCACGTAGCTGCACTGAATGGCCATTAATGTGTACTTAAAGTAAAGATGTTTCTATTTTCAGTTAGTTGTTATTAGTGACCCTCACATCAAGCTGGATCCTGATTGGCCGCTGTTCCGTGAGGCCCGGGACAGTGGGCATTTTGTGAAGGACAGAGAGGGGCGGATCTTTAAGGGCTCCTGCTGGCCAGGTAAGAAAACAGGCATATATAACATTTTAGGGAGTCACAAAAGTTCATCACCCAATGTGGCCCAATATGCATTCAAATAAGGTTTTATCTTGTATTTTTGGTGAAATTTTTAGCTTCAGAGCCCATTCTGTGCACTATACACTTTTTTTGTGTACTTCGGTGCATTTCTTTTAGTTTTTTATTAGCAAAAACATTACCCATTTCCATTTTGTTGAAAACGTTTAACCTATATACTGTATCTCAGAACCACTCAGAATGCAAATAGAACCTTCTAAGGGGATGATGCCTACTGTATAGCTCTAAAATACTTCTTGATCTTGATCTACTGAATACTGGAGCTACATGTAAATCTTTGTTATATATATTTTTGTAAAAATATTTAGGTGAGTCCTGTTACTTGGATTTCAGTAACCCAGCCACACGGGCATGGTACTCGAGATGCTTTTCTCTCAATAACTACAAGGTAAGTCCTCTGTACAAATAAGTAAAGCTGGACACACATTAGAGGACTTTTAGCCAGATTTTTAGTCTGAGGAGGCGTGGCTCAATAAAAACTTTCTCTCATGGCATGATCTGTGGTGGGACTCCACATGTGTGTGTATGTGTGTCCTTAAGTGTGTGTGGTCTGTGCACAGATCTTTAGTCTCAAAAGATTTAAAATCCTCTAGTATGTGGGCACCTTAAGTAATACCACTTCTAAGTATTACATTTTGGTTACAAATCATTTTGTTAATACAGGGGTCAACGTCCTCATTGTTTGTGTGGAATGATATGAACGAACCGTCAGTGTTTGATGGACCTGAGCAGACGATGCCTAAAGACGCGGTGCACTTTGGAGGCTGGGAGCACAGAGACCTACACAACCTGTACGGCTTCTACCAAGTACGGTAAACTCTTGTATACTGGAGACATGCATTGTGCATTTACCTAAATATATTAATTTGGCAGGACATTTTATAAGGTTAGCAGTATTTTTGTGCCATAAACCCACCAAAAAATATGAGTGAAACCGAGAACAAGTTGCCTCCTTGTGTGTTTTAGCAAATGGCAACAGCTGAAGGTCTGTTAACTCGGTCTGGCGGCCTACATCGACCATTTGTGCTGTCACGCTCTTTCTTTGCTGGTTCACAGAGATTCGGTACGTAGTCTCATACTGTATATTTAGTAATTTTCTAAGCAGTTTAACGACAATACTGTTGGTTTTAGTAAAATTTACAATCTAAATCTGAAATAATGTTGTTTCAGGTGCAATATGGACAGGGGACAATGTGGCCACCTGGGACTATCTGAAGATCACAGTACCGATGGTGTTGTCTCTAAGCGTCGCGGGCATTGCGTTTTGTGGCGGTAACAACTGCTTTTTTCACTTTTGGGATTGTTACATAGAGGGTTGCAAATGATGTCACAACATGGCAATAGAAGTCAAATGAAGGTACTTTTTTGAAATATCCTATTTGCTCTTCTTTTAGGTGTCCTGTCTGGCAGTTGTAACCTCTGTATCTCTCTACCCACAAAGAAGGAACAGTGGTTCCTTCTTTGTTCACATAAACTCAATCTCAGCCCAGGCCTCTCTACAAAACAACGCCAATCCTATCTATCCTTGGCATTCCCAAAGAGAATATTAACATCTCAAATTCTAGCTCTGCCCTCTTCCTTTTCATTACTTTTTTGGGTGCCCGTGGTCTAAATGTGGCCCTCAGACCAGTTTTTTCTTGCTGAATAGATTAATAATTGATTAATGTGAGACTGCTGCCATTACACTGGGTTCCAAGCCTGTATACTAAGTGATAGCCGAAATTTATTACAAATTTAATAGAATGCGTGCAATTCACGCTTGGGCCTGAATTTTGACAATATACATGTTTTAGTCCTTCCCTTTGCTTTTCAGAAATCAGAATCCCTGTGTCCATAACTTAGGCCAGTGGGTGGAGTTTTCCTCTGAGTCGGCCTGTCAATCACACTTTCTTTCCACACAGTTAACAGAGGCTTTCAGGTGCCATCTGGAGGAGAGGGAGCTAGATCTTTTACTCTCTCTCTCTCCCCTTATGGTGCAAACTTACAGGTGTGATCTCAATCTATGCTAACTGCACCCAATTAGAAGTTTCACTGCCCCGACCACCAGCTTGTGGCCCTATGCGTTTCGATATGTGGCTCTCAACAAAAACTCTAATTGAAAAGTATCCTTTGTTTTCAGCGGATGTGGGAGGCTTTGTCCAGGATCCTGACCCCGAGTTACTGGTTCGCTGGTACCAGGCCGGTGCCCTTCAGCCATTTTTCCGAGGTCATTCGGCCAAATGGACAAAGCGTCGCGAGCCCTGGTTGTTCGGGGAAGAAGTCACTGCTGCAATCCGAGCCACCATCCACCAGAGGTCCTCGCCACGTTTATTTCCACTGCTCCTCTAAATGTTCAAACAGATAATACCAGTATAGTGGTACATCCTTGGTTAAATCAAGTATTGTGTGCATGAATATATGACACAAAATGGTTGATTTTTGTGGGGCGATCCAGGAGGCTTGTGCTTTTTCACTCGGCCAAATGCTTTTCAATGCATTGTCGACAAAAGTTAAGATAAGATAAGACTTTATTGATCTCACAATGGAGAAATGCAAATGTGTCATCAAAGAAGAAAAATAAATTGGCAAACAGGTAATAATAATAATAGAATAAAGGCCGCTCAACATCTCTCAATAAACATCAATTATGTACAATGAATAAAAGAAAAAAGTTATTCATCTGTCGTCTGTACTGTTTTAGTGTTGACCGTCCCAAGAGGCTTCATCAGTAACTACCGATCTTTTAGCAGAAGGCTGAATATATAGCAACATGGGAGGGCACGGGTTACCTTGATATTGTATCAAATGAATATTGGTATAAACACTTCGTAGTATCTGTTCTAGAATGTCTTTTCAGTGCAGATGACAGCTTAAGTTTTTTTTGTCTCCATCCACAAACTTTTTTCTCCCCCTCTTTTCTAAAGATATCAACTGCTGCCGTATTGGTACACACTGTTTTACTGGGCTCACACCATGGGAACGCCTCCACTCAGGTCATTTTAGAGTTTATTTTAACACAATGAAAATTATGGATACAATAAAGGACATTTATTTAAACTCTACAGACCTCTGTGGGTGGAGTTTCCAAGAGAGGAGGTCACGTTCACCTTAGACAATGAATACATGATTGGTAAAGATTTATTGATGCTTATTTTTACATTCATTATCAAACAAAATATACAGGATAGTTTGAAAGTTTTATAACCGTTCACTGTTCTTCCTGCAGGTGACGCTTTATTGGCTTGTCCCATCACCGACCCAGGTGTCCAACAAGTGGAAGTCCTGTTGCCTGGCTCTGATGAAGTAAAGATGTTATTATTATCTTATTTCTTTCTTTAAGCTTTTCGCCCTTGTGTTTGTGTTAATTATATATATCTAAAGTTATATGAAATTACTACTTCAGGTCTGGTATGAGGTGCAAGCTTTGGCGGCACACAAAGGAGGCAGGACTGTCAGTCTGCCTGTCGCCATGGATACAGTATGTTAGTCTATTTTTATTACACATGCATGAATATATTGAGAAAATAATTACATTTGGTATATTGTTAGATTTACAGTGAGTTCAGGAAGTCTACCCCACTGTTTACCTCTACAACAATAAAATTAAGAAATCATTGTGAACTTTCTGAACACACAATAATTGCCCAGTGTGACGATAAGCGTAGCTTCTTGCTCTGTTTGTTGTGCAGGTCCCGGTGTTCCAGCGCGGAGGGACCATTATTTGCAGAGTGGCAGGGACCGGTTCATGTACAGCGGACTTCCAAAAGCAGCCGCTCTCATTGACTGTGGCTCTAAACTCTCAGGTGAGAAGCATCAATGGGAAACTACCCACATGATGCAGCCCAGTCGTTCACAACTTGTGACAATCTGCAAATAAAGATATTAATTTCAACTTGTGTTAAAACATTTTGTAGTTATCAAAATGCATTATTTCCTCACACATTGATGAAAAAGCCAACCACCTAATGAAGTTTAAGAGAGTATTTATCTCAAGTCCTAAGTATGTTTTTATACATCATGTACCAGGGAGTAGCTGAAGGAGAGCTGTATGTGGATGATGGCTGTACGTTTAATTACCTCGACACAAAAGCCTTCTGTCGGCGCAGGTTTAAGATGGACTCAGGCCGACTCTGCTCACGGTGAGACAAAACCCCTCCCATTCGAAAAAGCCGTCAGTAATTATTATAAAATATTTTTGTCTTACTGTCTTTTTAGTGCTTTTAGTGAAGAAGGATCATTTGACTCTGACACAGTTATACAGTTAGTCAATGTTATGGGGCAGAAGAGCAGGCCGTCCTCTGTGGCTGTGTACGTCTCAGGTAAGATAAATATCAGTGATATAGGGCATGTATATGGCATTGCTTAATATTACATGATGAGGAAACTTACTCAAGTGACAATTGCTAACCTGCCGAATACAGTAACTAACAATTCACCCAGAAAATGTAACAATGAAAGAGGAAATTCAATTATAAGTTGTGGTCCCTATTGCTGACTTGTCTAATGGATTTGCAGCATCCCAATTCTTCACAGGCTTGCGTTTATGAACATGTTTCTCAACTCTCAGGGTCACTGTTATAGTGATGCTAATAAACAAACTAGCCTGCAAGCTTACAATCAATAAAAATACTTTCATAACACGGACAGCCTTTATAATATACTGAAGGAGGACAAAACAGATTTAGTTCCACTACTAGAACAAAAAAATATCCAGCTTTCATTTCATTGTAGATGTATTTGTCACTATAGTGTGAAATGAACACTGCTTCTCAGACCTGACTCGTAACTTCACAGTAAATATTTAATTTAATAACTTTTAAATGTTCTCCCTGCTTTCTTTCAAACACACTACATTTAACCTTTTCTCTGTACTTTTCTCTGTACTTTATTTAATCAGGTGCTGTGAAGAAACCAGCCTTTAATTTTGATGAGAGCCTCAGCGTTTTGACCCTGAACAACCTGAACATCAGAGTGGTGATGGACTGGGAGATACAGGTCCACACTGATACATGACAATCCGAGAATTATACCTTTCCCCACGTAGACACCGTGAAAGCACACATGGAAGAACAGTTTTCTGATTGTGAAACATATGAATAAATCAGTCTTATTACAGTCTTCTTACTGTAAGACATAGGGGCACTGATTTTGGCAAAGCACTCTATTATGAATTATTGGAAGTTGATTCTGATGGAGCTGAATGTTTTGGTGTTTGACCCGACCTTTCCCCTAAATGGTTAACCCTTGAGAGTGGCTCAGACAAAAGGGCAACAAAGAGAATGATCTGGACTCAGAAACAAAGTTAAGCCCTGCCTATTGATGTGAGACGAGAAGAAATGTTCATACCGTTACAACAGCTCGCTCTGCCTTCTGCCTGAAAGAGAGAGTGGTTATATAACAAGGTGTACAATATAAAGGCATCAATCATGGCGTGTGAAGTTAGCAACTTGCCAAAACTGAACTTTTGAAATGTATCTATCATGTAATTCATTTTTACATGTTTTTTTCTCATTAGTGTTTTTCTCATTAGTGTTTTTCTTGTCTAGTAGGTACACTATGTGTGTTTTTAATGCGTTTGGAAAGTTGCTATGATTTTAAATTGATCTACATTGTCTTTTAGCTTAGTATTTTAGATAATATTGCTTCAGTAATATGTTTGTGTTTCAACATTAGCTAAATCTCGATATCAAATTAGGAATAAGTCGGTCTAAAAAGGGTCTGAAATGGACATAAATTGGACATATGTCTAAACTGGGTGTAAAGTAAACCACATCTGAACCACCAGAAAAAAATCTAATTTGCTGAAATGTTTTACTAAAGCTTAAATGAAATGAACTCAGAGATGATGACCCTGAGTCCGACCTGAAGAAGCCCCTGTTTCTTCAATGGTACGCCACAGTTTAAGAACCACTATTTTACTTTTGCTGCAACCCATTTAGCATGTGATTGATTGTGTATGACAATTGATTGTATGAAAAGTGTTAATATGTGTACATAAATAAATTACATTCATAACAAGGTTGGCCTGTGTAGCATCAGAATCACACTGCTTTAGCAATAACTAAGAATGCACTAATAAACAATATCTAAGATACATATTAAAGTTACAAAAAATACTATGAATGATTATGAATGTGCAATATTTATTCTAATAATATATAATACAATATTTAAGTCTACAGTTGTACTAGTTGTTGTGCTGAGGCTGTAGTTGTCCAAACACAAAAGGCTTAAATGGCCTGAATGCCTTCTGCTGATGCAGGCCGTGCACTGACCACTCTTTACATGCCCAGTGGCCTTTGTGTCACCCAACAATGATGGCACCCAGCTCCCCTGTCGCCCAATGAGAACCCAACGTGTTACTGGCCAGCTCCTGTGTGCGTGTGGCAGCGCAAAGGTGAACTGACGTGAAATTTAGAGCAATTTTGTGACGGAAGAGGGAGGGGAGAGCTGGCACCAAGGGGACAGCCAATCAGAAAGTAGCTGTTTGGATTTATGCCAGGGTTTTTAGGCTTGTATGACTTTAGTACAAGCTGCAAAAGTCAAAATATTCAGCGGCGACGAGATGCCCTATACGCCGTCCGGCTTCTTTTGCGACCGGCTGATCCGGGAGAGGGAGAGGAGAGATGGGGAAGGGTCGCTGAACAAGCCCCTGAGATTCAACGGGCAGGACTACAACACTCTGAGACAGGAACTGCTCCAGAGGAAGGGGCTGTTTGAGGATGACTCTTTCCAGGCCACGGTGGAGTCTCTGGGCTTCAAGGAGCTCGGGCACAAGTCCAGCAAGGTCAAGAACATCGTATGGAAGCGGCCCAAGGTACAAGGAGTATTTTGAACCTAAAGAAACCCAAAATATCTTCCACCATCCACCATTTGGAGACACCCCTGGAATAATAGAGCCTTATTGATTAGGGTATTGGGATTTTCCTGTGTATAAGCTATACAGTATATACTTATTTTACAATTTAACTCAAAGATAAGTCAATTATGTCGACCAAGTGACCAGATAAGGCCATGTTTTGCACATTGTAAATATATATCTAACAATCCACAATGTTATATAGCAGATAGTGGATTTAGAATCAATTTTAAATGTTTTTTTCTTTTAAATGTTTTTAGGAAATCTGTGAGAACCCTCAGTTCATTGTTGGAGGAGCCAGCAGGACAGACATCTGTCAAGGAGATTTGGGTAAGTCGATAGAACGCAAGTACCATTATTTTATTTATAAAGGCTTTCCTTTTTTGTTATAAAATGTATGCTTTTTAGTAACTATGGGCCTAAAGCAGGGAGCAGTTGCAATGTTGACATTTGGAGACGCATATAAAGCTTTTTTATAAAAAGGTGGAGTAGGAAAATACACTTAAGATAATTTTATCAATACACTTATGAGGTTACTGTAGTATTGTACATAGCAGCCAGGGGTCCAAAGGGAAGCAAAGTGTCCATACCTGCCGAGTGCTCACGTGCCTCTGAGCCCTCAGTGGCCTCTTACATTGTGCTTACTCTATGAGAAGGGAATCCATCCAGCAGCACTTCTCATTGTTGCTCCGAACCAGCTTCAAATAAAGGGGACAGAGAGACAAAGGTTCAGTTTGACTCTGTTACTGTTCCCTGTTGAAAAACACTTAACATTGTCCAGGACACACTCACCTGGACCAAAAACACCTCTGTCAGCACTCAAGCAGGTCTTAAATTTCTCCATTGTGAGATCAATAAAAAACTATCTTATCTTATCTTATTCTTCTCAGAAACAGTCAATTGGTTGTAAGTCCTCATGTCTTTGCTATTTCATGTGGACCATATTGTATGTTTGAGTAGCCGATATAGAACATGAATATATCTTCGATGATTAAATGACAGAGCACTGTAGAGCACTGTATATTTTCAGTATATCATTTGTAGTTGGATTCCAAATTACACAGATTTATGCTTGACTCCTGACTTCACAGAGTTTGTGTGGAATACAAAAATATGTTGTTTACCATCATTTATTAGTTTTGCAACAAAGTAAAAGTCCTTAAATGGTTACATTTCCACTTGTGCAGGTGACTGCTGGCTGCTAGCTGCCATTGCATGTCTGACTCTGAATGAGAAGCTGCTGTATCGTGTTGTTCCCCAGGAGCAGAGTTACTCAGAGAGTTATGCTGGTATCTTCCATTTCCAGGTCAGACAAATTATCTTAAAAAGGAAATCTTTCTAAAACATCATGCATGATATACAAACATCCTTTGTATCCTTTTGTCTCCTGTAGTTTTGGCGCTATGGCGACTGGGTGGATGTTGTTATTGATGACAGGATCCCAACCGTAAACAACCAGCTGGTCTTCACTAAGTCGGCCGAGAGGAACGAGTTCTGGAGTGCCCTGCTGGAGAAGGCCTATGCCAAGTCAGTCCAAAGACGACTGGACAGATGCAGCTTACTGTGTATAACACATTCATAGTGTATGACCTTTGCCTTGTGTCCAGGCTGCACGGCTCCTATGAAGCTCTGAAGGGCGGGAACACTACGGAGGCCATGGAGGACTTTACTGGAGGAGTCACAGAGTTTTATGAGCTGAAGGAAGCACCCAAAGAGCTGTTCAAGATCATGAAGAAGGCTTTGGAGAGAGGCTCCCTGATGGGCTGCTCCATCGATGTGAGGCAGTCAGCACCATCCTCAGGCTTTTGTTTTTATCCTATTAATTAGCGCAGATTAGTTCATATGTGTTTGTGCTTCCAGTCCATTGTTCCTGCACGCTTTGAGACCCGTACAGTGACTGGACTTGTGAAGGGTCACGCCTACTCAGTGACTGCTGTTGAGGAGGTAAGAGGTTTTGCCGTTTTAAAAAGAAAAAGAAAAGTTGTTGCGAAGAGTCCAAGAATGTGCTGTACATTTGAGTAATTCTTATTTTTTACAGTGCAGACCTTCTCAGAATAAGGAGTCTAAAGTTCGTCTGGTGAGACTCAGAAATCCCTGGGGTCAAGTGGAGTGGAACGGACCCTGGAGTGACAAGTATGGAAATATAATAAACGTTTAATTGCTTATTATTCATTCCAAGTAATACCCTTTGACCTTGACAGCTCTAAGGAATGGGCCACATTGTCTAAAGCTGAAAAGGAGAAGCTACAGCACCAGAACGCGGAAGACGGAGAGTTCTGGTCAGTGGCCCAACAGTCCCTCAATCACGTATATTTGTACATCAGTGCCTTACATTCATTTATTTTATCTGTGTGTCTTCAGGATGTCATTTGAGGACTTTAAGAAGAACTACACAAAGATTGAGATCTGTAACTTGACTCCTGACGCCCTGGAGGACGATAAGATCCACAAATGGACTGTTTCTGTCAACGAGGGCCGCTGGGTCAGAGGCTGCTCGGCTGGAGGCTGCAGGAACTACCCAGGTATCACAAGATGGAGCTCAAGAAGGCTGCCCTATGAACAGTAATGATTTTGGAATAGGATGGAAACAAACAGTAGCAAGGGATAAAGCATTGTACAGCTCTGTTTTCATATTATTACCAAAAAATATGAAACCATGTTCAGGTTATTTACTGGCTTTACATTTAAGTGGAGACACTGCAGGTTTTGTGCTTGTTTGCTCTCTAAACATACAGTAGTCACCTGGATAGAAAATTGTTTAATATTTACAATTAGATGTTTCATGATTGCACTGATTTCTCCATACAATTAAAATGGGAAATTGCAAATTCAAAGGCTATAATAATGCAATTTCTCCAATTGTTTGCAACCAAATTTCCACTTTAGTACCAACTACAGACCACATATTTTCCAGACTTGTACTTAATAATACTAAAATTTGATTGATTCTTTATTTCAAACATGTTATGTACACAATCGGTGAAGAAAAACTATAAGAGATTTATAAATCAGGGTTCCCGCGCGGCATTAAAAAGCATTAAAACTCATTAAATGAATTGTGTCAAAAATATGGCCTTAAATGTCATTAAATAGCATTAAATAGAGAATTCTTGGAAAATAAAGACGTTGTTCAATTAGTTTTACTGCAGAAGTTTGGCAAAAATCCAAAAATAGGGTCTAGACTGCTGTTTGGAAAAGAAATGATACACTATTTCTGTTCAAAAGTTGCCAGTTGTATCACAATTTGTATTGAATATGGAAATTAATATTAAATACACACCAATTTGTGGTATTTCTGGCATTAAAAATGTAGAATTTGGGCATTAAAATGGCATTAAAAAGCATAAAATTTGACTTGCTGCTACCGGCATAAACCCTGATAAATGTGAAAGGAAATACAAGAGAAATTTCCAATAATACATGTTCGAAAGGGAGTAGGAAGAAGTTAAACTTATTTGAGAGATTTTCCAAATTTCTTGCTAAAAATGCAGGCGAAACTTTCACTAATACCTTTATTTATAAACTAAACAAGATATCTAAAGTCCCCTCTTTGCAAATCATTGATAAAACCATACATTTAAACCTGGCTTTATTCAATTTTAATATTTGGTCATTGAAAAAACATGCAATTTTGTCAGTAATCTACAGCAGAAGTTTCAAATGGATACCTCTAAATTACTTTTTCCCCTCAGTGTCTCGACCTTGAGGTAACATTTAGGCTTACCATGAAATAGATGAGTTGTGCGTCTTGTTTCCATGTAATTCTAACTAAACACAACTTTTAAACCCCCCATTCTTAGACACGTTCTGGACCAACCCTCAGTATCGCCTGCGTCTGCTGGAGGAGGACGACGACCCGGAGGACAGCGAGGTCGGCTGCACGTTTGTGGTGTCTCTGATGCAGAAGAACCGGAGGAAAGAGCGCAAGATGGGAGCCAACCTGTTCACCATCGGCTTCTCCATCTACGAGGTGAGCTGGGAGGAACAGCAGCAGGCCATAGACCAGCTCCTCCCAAACTCCAGCACAGCCCCCCCCCCCCTCATATGAAATCACTCTTTTTAAACTATATGTCATAGATTTACATAAAAAAATAAACATTGGAAATAATACGGCAAAAATGATACCTTAATAAGTAAAAATTTGTAGATTTGAGAATAATTTTGTAAAATGTAGCTTACATAGTAGTTGTGGTCCAAACACATTCCTAACTTTCCTAATATATTGCTAAAATCCCATTTCTTCACAGAGATAAGTTTAGAAGCACATTTCACAACTAGTGGGGTCACTTTTTTTTGGGTCACTGTCAAAGAAGTGCCAGAAAAGTAGCCTGCAAACTCATGAAATTGATAAAAAAGGAGGATTAAACAAATGTCATTCCTCTTCTAGGTAAAAATCAGGTATAGTGCTTTTAAGTACAGTAAGATTCTAATATTAGCTGCAATACGTTTTTTTCTTATTCTAAGTGCAAAAGACTCACTCCAATGGCAGATAATTTTACTCACCTGCTCAAATCAAGATCAAATTATGTTATTTCAGGGAAATGTATCTTATTTTTATATTTGTTTTTGCAGTGTATGTGCTAAATGTGCTAAAGTTAAGCAAATACCACATGAAGTGTTTAAAACTCAACTTATTTTATGTGAAAGACGTGTAGTCAACCTCTGAAGGCCCCCCCTGCAGTGCCTCGGAGGACCTTCAACCAGTATGGCTGAATGAGCAATCCTCCAATAAGGAAACAATAATTAAAATGTACTAAACAATGTAATCTATGAAGTAAATAAAATATAATGGTAATCTTCTTTATTGACTAACTGTGCATTGCTTTCCCTTTATCCACAGGTGCCAAAGGAGGTAAGCAATCTGAATACTAAAGAGGAAGTCACTGGTTTGTTTATTCTATTCTTATGTGCAAAGAACTCCCCAAGTACTTACTTTCAACTTTCTTTCCAGATGCATGGAAACAAGCAGCACATGCAGAAGGACTTTTTCCTTTTCAACCAGTCCAAGGCTCGCTGTAAAGCCTTCATAAACCTCAGGGAGGTGACCCAGCGCTTCCGCCTCAGCCCCGGAGAATACGTGATTGTCCCATCGACCTACGAGCCGCACCAGGAGGGCGAGTTCATCCTCAGAGTCTTCTCTGAAAAAAGGAACACCTCAGAGTGAGTGGGGCAGGGGGGAGAGGGGCAGGGCGGATGGCGTTTTTACAAAAGAACTGAAGTGGCATTCATATTACCAAGCCAGCCTAAACTATGTAGCCTAAATACTGTTTGTAGTCACTAAATGGATCTACAATAAGTTGATTATCTGGGATATTACAGTGTTGTTAAGTGTTATTAAGTGTTATGTCCTTGGGGTGTGGACTGGGGGATATCTTGTGAGGGATACCACCAATTACCATGAACATTTTTAACAAAGATTTGATTTGTAGAGTTGGAAGAACTCGGGCCCAGTTCGAAGCTGTTATGGAATCTTTTTTAGAACAAGACACTTCAGATTTGGCCGTTCAGCGGTAACTTTCATACAGCTCTTTACCCTGACTGCTGCTGCTGCTGCTGCTGCTGCTGTCGAGATGATCTGGACTGGTCTGGACTAGAATCAGAGCTCATGGGTGGATCTACCAGGCCACAGATGGAAATTGTTTTTAGTCATATCTTTAAAAATTTACACAATTACAAGCAATAGCATCAACCTCTATAGATTAGTGTATAATGTGAAGTTAGTGACCACTGTCTGTCCATCTTTATTCAGGGAGATAGAGAACAGGATCGAGGCCGACCATCCTGTGGTGAGTAGCTCCATATACAGTATATAAAGTGACATGTTGATTTTTCTTTTACTGTAATGCCCTAATTTCCAAGAAAATTTTAAACTGCTGTCCAAGGCTTTTTTAAACATTCACTGTTTGATTTATGAAGATGAATAATTTTTTTAAATGCACATTCTTGTCAGAAAGTATCACAAAATAACATGTCTTTGAGGGCTTTACAAATATTGACAAGTGTGACTCTGCCTTTGTTACCTCAGCCTGCTCCAGCCTCGGCGGGGGAAGAGAGTGAAGAGGACCAGCAGTTTAGGACTATTTTTCAAGAAATAGCCGGCGATGTGAGTGCTGTTATTTTTACAATGTTTACCTAAAATGCCATATCATTGACATTTATAACATGCTTCTGTCGTGTATCCCAATTTCCTTCGCTTTTCCTCACAGGAGATGGAGATAACAGCCAATGAACTGCAAAATGTCCTCAACAGAGTGATCACCAAACGTTAGTCTTCAATGTGACCCAGATTTTAAAAAGAACGCCTAAAAACAATTTTAAATGTATTGACTAAGAGTACAATGATGTCTGCAGATAAGGACATGAACACGGAGGGCTTCAGTCTGGAGAGCTGCAGGAGCATGATTGCTCTGATGGACGTATCCTTTGTATCGAGTGAATTGGGACGGCTGTGTTTAGGACACGACCTGCCGACGCCCAAAGGGAAATTAAAATCTCCATTTTGCCAAAAAAACCTTTGGGAAATAAGTTATACTTTTTTTTTAAACGCCACAGAAATATGAATGGGTTCTTTTCAGTAAATGCACATAAATTCCAAGAAGCTTCATTTGATAAGAAAAAATGTCCAATAAAATAGATATTTATAGGCAGTGAGCGTAGTTATTATCTTAACTGCCTCAGATGGACGGGACGGGCCGACTCAACCTCCAGGAGTTCAGACACCTGTGGAACAAGATCAAACAGTGGCAGGTGGGATCACATTTCCTGGATCTGAAGTTACAGCACACACCAAGTTATAGAATGATGTTATGAGCATTTTCCCATGAGACAATGAGACCGAATACTTCATGAGTACCTGTTGTTTCCTTGTAGGGAATCTTCAAGCACTATAACGCCGACCAGTCCGGGAGCATCAACAGCTACGAGATGAGGAATGCTGTCAACGATGCAGGTACAAACCAATGTAAAAACAACTTTTTTGTACATTTTTATTTTTTGGAGGTGTTTTTTTTTCTGGTAGTTTTTGCTGAAGGGAATTGGCCAGCGCACTCCATTAAATACATTACATTCCAACTGTCTCTATGCTTGTAACTTTTTGGTAGCTACATGTATTTTGTAAAGAGTGTTTCCCACAAATCTGAAAGAGGTCAGGGTGGTATAGGTCATTATCATTTGAACTACATGTTGTTTTGGAGTTAAAATGTCACTTTGTACTGATATTTTTATCTTATCAAGTCTATTTTTTACCAGTGCAGTTATGATGTTTATGATTAGGCAAGAAGCAAAATATATATTTTCTATCCACATGTCTTGGTTAGGCTTGTTTATAGACTATGGGGGAGAAAATGATAGCATGGGGGCCACTATAGTCTCTGTAATTAATGGGGAACACTGGTAAATACAGTAACCCGAGCAAGCAGAGGAGGGGACTAAAAACTAAACTATTACTACAGAAGGAAACTTGGTACAGTATATCTATAATCTGAAGGCTGGATTAAATGAGGAAATTGACTTTAGTCCTTTTGTGTAGCAGTGTTTATCATTCTTATTTATCTGTTTTCTTCTCTTCTCTCTTGGGTGATGTCACCTAATTGTGAGGGCGTGTCCTATATGCTGGTCCTTACTTCTTGAAAAAGTCTTTGTTGGAGCCGATATGCGTGAAGGAAACCAGCAACGTGTTTTAACAGATTTTAATATGCATTAGCCCAGTACAATAAAGGCTTTTTTAGAAAATGTAAATAGAGAATTAATGCTGTGGGAGGAGTGCCTTGGTTCTTTGTTTCCCCAAAGAACCAAGGCACTTTTTATTCCTTTGATTTTATTACGGTGCACCTGGATACTAAATCTGATTAAGTTCACTTTAAATCCCCAAAAAATTCCCTTGTGGATCAATAAAGTCTGTCTAAGTCTAAGAAAACCTGCAATTTCACCACGCAATAAGTATTCAGGCCCTACACAGTCAAATTCCTCCCATATTAGACTTATCTTCATCAAATTAAGTATCCAGCTGCCCTATAATAAAGATATGTATGTAGAAAGGTGAATACAGTAGTAAACAGTTAGCTATCACCCCGATCCTCAACACTTTCTTGCTTTTCTTCTTGTGTGACTCTGCTATCAGACAACTATTTTCTACATGATTTTTTAAACTTATCCCCTTGATGTTGTATCTAATGTTGTGGTCACTGTGCAGTCATGTGTCTTGTGCCCCGTCCAGGCTTCCGACTCAATAACCAGCTGTACGACATCATCACTATGCGCTACGCCAACGAGAACATGAACATCGACTTCGACAGCTTCATCAGCTGCCTGGTCCGCCTGGAGGCCATGTTCAGTAAGTCACCAACACCTCTTTTTTTTTATATCTCCATCATCACTATTTAGTTAATTTTACTCTGATAGGGTCATCTTGTTATTCACTATGTCTTGTAGTTAGTCTTATTTTGAAAGGGCGATCTTGTTCTTGTTGAGTCTTAGTTGCTGTGTGGTGTTTTTCTTCTCAGGGGCGTTCCAGGCCTTCGACCAGGACGGAGACGGCACCATCAGACTCAGTGTCCTGGAGGTGAGACTTTTTACGTCAAGCTCTTTCACTAAATCCATAAATAACCATCTTGTTTTTCATCCTGACTCGTAGTGGCTGGGGCAACATTCAATTTAGCCTATATTACCAAATGATAAAATAAGGTAAAATTGATATTGAAAAAGGACAAAGTTTAGAATTATACGTTTACCAGAAAGCTGAAATCTTACAGTTTCACTCTCAATTCAAATATTTTCTTAAATCTAACTAAATTCAGCCCTCCAAGGGGTTTGATTTGGCCCTCGAGATGGTGTGTAGATCTGTCTTAGATCTGTCAGGAGTATCTAGATCAGAGGTGGGCAAATGTGGCTCGCCTGGTCCTTCAATCCAGCCCGCAAAGCATGACCAAGCCTGATATGCTTTGGTTAAAAAAGATGAACGCAAAGAAGAAAGTTGTAAGGCGCTTTGTGTTACATTCTTGTATGATAGAATTGTACTTGCAAACACTCATGACCCTATGTACCTATCCAGTTCAAAAACCCAGTGGACCCAGAGGACACCTAAACAGCATGCCCTACTCGTGAACACAGTAACTGAAGGATATTTAATCATAGATCTGTTTGCATTTGGTCTTTCTACATGCAAAACAGTATTGCATTTGGCCCGTCACCCGCTAATAGTTTAACATTTTGGTCCTTGTGCGCCACTGGCTTCAAGTCTTTGGGCCTGTCTGTTCTCCTAAATCCCTTTGTCCCTTTGTCCCTTTGTCTAATCGTAGTAGAGATTTTCAAATATGGTTGACTGGACTGGGTTGATCGAGTTGAGGACGTTTCATCTTCAGAAGCTTGTTCTCGTTCATGTAGTTTGAATCTAACATTATACAGTCGGTGGAATTCTCTGTTACATTGGATCATTTCTGGACAACTGAGATCATGCACAAACATATTACTGTTTCCAATGTATTGCTCTAGCTTTGTTGGCATCCTAATAATAGTAAAAACCTTTCTCTGTCTGCTTTGTCATCGGTATCAACAGCTGTAATGCATGAATGTACTGTATATGCTGTATAATTTAGTGATCAATACTTCATTTTTATGCTAACATGGCCGACATTTGACCTTTTCTAAACTTCATTGTCCTCTTTCCCAGTGGCTTCAGTTGACCATGTACGCCTAAAGACTCCGCTCCACTCCGGACCTGGTTTTACCTCATACTCACCACATCTGCTCCATCACAGACATCAGCCTGTCGCATCTGCACCTCAATCATTTGCCGTTGTATGGTTTTACTTCTCAGGCATCTAAAACAGAACAACCTCTTTATTTTTGTCACAATACCTCACAATATCCTCTGGTTTGTCATGAGCTGTGTACATACATCTTTTATGTCGAACAAACTCAGCAGCAACTATCATGTATCCAACTGGGCTCTGTGATGGACTTGTAACTTGTACACTTTGCAGACTGTTTGGACAAATTCACAAAACTTTTATTGTTAATTTGACAAAACTTTTAAGAAATGTCAACATCTCATTCAGACCTAGTGAAAATCCAGTCACTATGATCAAATCTCTAATTCTGAATGAAAATTTGAGGCATTAAATCAAATGGCTGCTAGTTTAAGACACTTGAAGTAATTTATTAGTTTCTTTTTCAGCTACAAGAAAAGTAATCCACCCCTTTATCACTGTGGTAAAACATTAATATTACAGTAATGCCTTATGGCAGTGTTTCCCAACCGGGGGTAGGGGGATCCCTGGGGGTACGCGAGAGGTTAGGGGTACTTGGAATAATTTCAGATAAAAAATAAGATGAAACAAATTGTATTTTTGATTATTATGGTTAAATAAAATATATTTTAAAACAGTAAAGAGTGAGATTTTGAGAGTATTTAGCCGTCTTTTACCTGATAAATTGGAGTTTTTGTCATCCACTTCACAACCATCGAAGCAGGGGGTACTCGGAGTATAAATGAAAGGCCCAAGGGGTACGCAAGACAAATAAGGTTGGGAACCACTGCCTTAAGGTGTGAAAAAACAAAGCAAAAGCAACATGTAATCTGTTCCACTGTCTGGATTTAGTGCTGGGTCTGAGCAAAGCTTAAGTTTACCAGCAGCTGTGCCCGACATGGTGAAACGCATATAGTTGGTGCCTTCAATTTTGGATCTGATTTGAATGGAAATGGCTACTGGGT
Source organism: Lesueurigobius sanzi (assembly GCA_900303255.1). Classification (NCBI taxonomy): domain Eukaryota; kingdom Metazoa; phylum Chordata; class Actinopteri; order Gobiiformes; family Gobiidae; genus Lesueurigobius; species Lesueurigobius sanzi. The sequence goes on along the minus strand of OMNZ01011565.1, from coordinate 23,699 downwards.
TGAACTGTGGCTTTTGTGATTTTCTTATGAAGGCCTTGGTCAAATGATGAGTGTATGATTTTTTTTTGCCCCCAATTTTATTCCAATAAAATGTATATTATTGGTTTGACTGTGTTATTTGAGTCTCAAATAAGCCACACAAAAAATGACTACTTCACTATCTGTGCTACTTCTTCTAATATTATAAAGTATTGTTTCTCAACTGGTGGATTGAGATCCGAATGTGGGTTGTGGAACTGGAACCATTTTCAGTGGGTAGCAAGACTTTCACAGGGAACTTTTCTTTTCCTTCAATATTTATCTACTGAAAACCAACAAGTCTGCCAAGTTGCTTTGATCATGATTTCCGCTTTAAGCTAGTTTAATGCTCAAATCAACAATAATCCAAGGCGCAAAATACAGAATTAGACATTGTGTGTATTAGGGTGCCACGAATGGGCATATTACATACAAAAAGGCCCACAGAACTGACTAGAGAGATTATTTTTTTCAGATTCTTGTTGCCAACGACAAGTTTAGAGCAGGAAATGCCTAATATAAAGTATGGCTTGTGAAATTTGGAATATTTGCCAGAGAATGAAAAAAAAACATACAAATCTCCAGAAACTAGTAGACCAGGGCTTTCTAATGACATAGCCCACAAATATGGGATGTATAATCTTATTTTAGTGAGCAATAGCATATGGGGTTCTAGACCTATACTCAGGCGGGGATTACTCAATAGTTAATGTATGAAAATATTCCAGGCCATTGAAGCTACCAAAAAATTTGCATGTATTTCCATGAAACTATGAGTTACTATGCTTCATAAAAGGAACAGAAATAGGGGGTGGGACCAGGAAAACTTTAAAAAAAAAAAGTTTGGCCATTATAGTCTGTGGCATAGTGTGCATAACATATTTCCATCTTATTAGGGTAGCAGCTTGCTAACCTTACTGTTATGGTGGGTCCTGAAGTCATACCATTTGAGAGCCACTGGTCTAAAGTATTGGTTTCCTCTCATGCACTGTAGAAACACACCAAATACATTTTTAGTGTTGAAACATTTTAATAACGTTTGATTCAATTGCACATTCCTTACAAAAAGCGGTTTACATCTTTGACAACAGAACAACATGTTGAAGAAACTTGGGAGTGCCAGGTCAGAAGGGGCTGTAGACTTTCCTTCGCTTTAAAACGTTGCAAAAAGTGAAAAGTGTTTGCTGCGGCAACAACAAATCCTTTTAACAGAAAGAACAAAACTAAAAAGTACAGTAAGGTTTGGCAGGAAGAGCACCAGCCATTTAAAATGGGTAACTGTTAGATTAGAACACATGTGGCTTAGAGATAAGCCAGGGTTTAGTGGGGTGAGTTATGGCATGGGACATACACCAAATCAAGCAAAAATATTATGACCATCAAGCACTCTGTATTCTTCTGGAATTTGGACTACAGAGAGGTATGCACTTGCGTCACTTTCATTTCCAGATCCTTCAAAGTTTGGCACAGTTTTGATAGAGTTCTTTGTGGACCAGGAACACTGCACTGCGTCTTCAAGCCATCGTAACGGAGTCCTGGTCATATCCCAGACCTAGCCCATTTTCCTGCATTGAACGCATCAAATTTGGAAAGACAGTGTTCCCATGAAATGTATTGCTTCAACTGTTAATGGTCAGAATATTTCCCCCCGATTGGTGCCTCTACAAATCCGTTCCATCATGCTTTTCATCCATCAAAGTCACCTTCCCAAATGCCTTTTTAGTAAACTATCAGGTGCCTTCTGCTCAATTCTTAAAAAAAAAACTAAAAAGAAGAAAAGAAAAAGAGTCCACCCACATTGGACACATTTACAGAACACTGGGATCTAAAAATCAACAAATTGTACTCAAAATCACATTCACTTCTTGGTTCAGTTTCACAGCAAAATGCAAAATAAAACTCTCCAACATGGCAACCGTCGGCCACTTCAACACACAACACTGCACTAATGTCCCTCAATGCCTTTCTATCAACGAGCAACAACGCAATAGTAAAACTTCTATGGAAAATAGGTTAAAGGAATTTCCTAAAAAATATAAATAAAATGACAACGAAATGAAAAAAGGAAAACGAAACCTGTGAAATTTCAAAACCAATGCGAAAAAGGCCAAAACAATCGGATGAAAAAGGGGGTTCTCTTTATAAGCACTTGATAATCTGCGAGCTTGAGGAATTTTTGAACAACCACTTTACTGTAAACAATTTTTAATAATGGCACAAATGGTTTTGAAATTGTCAATGTTGTAAAATATTAAAATGCAGTAAAAAGTAAATTAACCAAAAAAAAAATCACGCCTTAAGGGTGGCACCAGCAAACGGACCGTGCCGTGCCAGACTCAGCACCATGAATTTCGATGAAAACGTAGACAAAATATTATGTCAGGAGGCAGCTACACGACGACGTACCGTAACTCAGCACCTCGTGATAAGCCAGTACCGAAAGTGGTAGATTAAGACACCCCTAAACAAAATAAACATTTAAAAGAACAAAAAAAGTAAAACAGCTAATGAATAAAAACGTTGCTCAATGTAAAACCTCACGTCAACAGTAAAAACGCTTCCCAGCCCATGCCATAAATTTAGCCAACCAATCAGAGTGCAGCTTATTGAACGGTGGTTAGTTGAAGCAGGAAGTACAGTATATGAGCCCCCCTGGTCACTGGCTCCACAAGTTCTTCAATCACAAAAGTCAAATATTTTGTCTTAGTTTGGTCAGAGTTTAACGTGGTCAGACAGAAAACGAGGGCGGCGTGTTATTAAAATATTATAAAATGACCTCGCAGCCGCCCCGCTTTTCTTTTTTGTTTTAAGGTTGGATTCCAACATCGAACATAACAGTGTAAAGACGATACTTGACGCCACTCTACTGCGCTGGCGGCGAATAGAGGTTGGTCTTCGCGATGATCCGTCCCAATATGGGAGGTTTAGGGGTAAAAATGGTGCAAGGGAACTTAAGTCCCTTCAGCTTCAGGGCTCCACTTGGGACTCCTCAGCCGCGTGTTTCTGCATGTGCAACAGCCTGGTCTGAAAAACAGAAGGCAAAATGTTAGTCAGTGTTGGAAAATGGAAGATTAATTTGTGTGGTAATTCAAAGGAGAGAAGCTACAAAGGAAGAACAAAACTTACACCGCAAAAAGTAATTAACAATAAGTAACATTTTATTGAAGTAAATATATTTGCCCTTGATTTAAGCAAAATTACCTGCCAATGTATTTTTACACAAAAAGATCACAATGTACGTAAAATTTGATGGAATCTTTCACTTTTTCTTATTTTCCTTCTTGTCTAGCCTTCGATGGATGCAGATGTGTTTCTTTATTCGCTGAGGACGATCTTTGGACTAGGATCGAAACGTCTTACACTTCAGCTACAGAGTACAGATGAAGACTGAAGAATCTAGGCCTACGATGGACAACTCCTGTACGACTGAGAATCTACAAAGATAAAAGATTAGATGTTTTCAAATCACAGCAGTGGTCTTTCTGGCATTAACATGTAACAATACATTTACACTAAATACATAAATGATTTAACACTAAAGCAATGGCTATAAAATATAAGTTTGTTCAGTGTTTGGTCTTTAAAATTGTTCAGAAACACTACTCTGGGTGAAATACGACCGCTCTAGGCCCAATTTCCCTAACGTTGATTACTTGTGATGAGCAGACGAGGATAACTTGAACATGAGTGAGACGTGGGGCAGCACCTGTTTGGAGCTGATGCGAGCGTTGAACGACTCTTCGCAGTTTTTCCATCTGCAGCGCAGCGTCTTCAGGTCCGCGCCCGAGTGGTCGTGGGTCAAGTGCTGTTCCAAGTGATCCCGGACGCCAAACACCAGAGGGCAGCCGTGCCACTGAGGACAATAAAGGGTACAGTATGATGAGGGTCACTATTAAAGACAGTATCGAGGTAGATATTAGTCTGGACCAGTTCCACGGTCTAGTAAACATCGAGAACATTTAACTTTCCAAAAATATCTTACCCGACAATGGTAGTTCTGCATCAGGTTGAGTTTGACAGCCTGCACACTGCCATCATAACAACCCGTGTAGATCTGGAAAATACATAAAATCATTATATATTATGCAAAAAATGATTTCAAACCTGCAGTCACAGCGTGGACTATAACTAACATTATTAGCAGATCATATTTGTTGACACGGGAAGAAAAGAGCTCACCATATTTTTGTGGATGGTCATGCACATCACCATGTCCTTGTATCCACCATAAACCTGCAGCTGCTCATTGACCTGAGGAGTCAAAGAAATTGGTGAGAGTTTTAAACAATTACTAATGCAAATATTGTTACTGTTAAATATGACAGCAGTAGGACTGACCTGCAGATCGTAGACTCTGACCTGTTTGTCCAGGCAGGCGGTCACCATCACCTTCCCTAGGACACACACCACTGAGACGGCGTGACTGTGGCCCTTGTACACGCGCACCAGCTGTCCCGACTGCACACAGAAGACGGGGACATTACAGTTCAGTGGATTAGATTATGGATAAAATTCAGGAATTGTTACTGGGCCAATTCTAGATTTAACTTAGGGATGTTCATTGTTTAGTTTATTTATTTATTTGATCAGGGACAATGCACAAATGACATTAGTCTATGACAAGAAGAGATGCCATGTGCCAGGTTATAGCAAAAGAATGCTAATTTCCACCCGTAGTCCCTGGGAAGGTTGATGTTACATGTACAAAAATACCTAAAACTATAAAAGTTCATAAATATAGAAACAATCATTATTTCAATCACATCTTTAAAATCAGTCCCTCTTCAGGAAACTCACAAACATTCACTAAACTATTCATACAATATCACAGTCACTCAGTGCAGACAGGTTTGTTGTGACAATAACCATTTTTTTGTCTACTGATTAAACAGACTTGTGAGTTTCTTTTATTCAGACCCTAGGATCTTCTGATGATGGCTCACAGTTCGCAGCTGAAACATGTCAAGGCAAAGAAACAACATTTCTAATCCTAGTGTCTGAATAAAACAAACTCACAAGACAATTCTAGATTTATGATGGATTTTGTTGCCGATCACCAAAATTACAAATAAGACTCACAGATGTAGGAATCTTGTACTAAACATATAATATAACACACTTTCTCAGCACCTGTCATCTGCTCTGACTATTGGAGGCTTTAAATCCGGGCAGAAAACATTGTTGTTTCCATCAGCATTTATTTAAAATGTGACTTTTTTTTCCTTTTTTTTTTTTACTACTGTGTTTAACTTATTAAATTATGCATTTTATATTTTTAATGTGCTTGTTTGTTTGTGAAGCACTTTGTGTTGCCTTGTTGTGCATGAATGGGGCAAATTTGCCTCGTCTTGCATCATTCTTATTCTATTTTCTACCTTACTTTCAACAGCCTGTTCCTGATTTTTCACATTTTTTAACCATGACAAAAGATGGTGAAGTTTAAATTGTTGCTTGCAGTCAAAACATATACCTAACTCACCACTTCTTTTGTTTTGGGTTTGACATTTAATAGTCAATAAATAGGGCTGTCAAAGTTAATGCTTTAACTCTGAACCGAACACACTCCAAAAACGTCATGTTTGGTCATGAAGCATTTGTAAACATAGATTTAACATGAAACACAGGCCTACAAATGACTAATTGTAGCAAATGGCCTTTTCAGATGGATGTATGTTTGTTTTATGTTGGCCTTGTACTAATAATCAATATAATATTTACATAAAAATGAACTGTGATTTATCAAAAGTGTGATTAAAATGATTCAAATAATGAATTGATTGACAGCACTATTAATAACACAATGCAGATGGAGCGCAGTGGTCTTTCATTGCCGTCCCAGTGTTTCTATCCCTAAATGACTGCATATTGTGTTTATGTCAGGAGCTGGCCTTGAACTGGCAGTGTGTAAAATAAGTATGACTTACATGGATGTTGTGAGCATAGACGCATTGATCACTGGATCCACTAAACACCACCTCATTCACCACCTGATGAGAAACAGAGAAGATACATAGTTGCACACATAATACCCCTAATAACACATCTGAAGATATATTGTACGGTAAATATAGTGCATTCAAATGTAGTCTCTCACCTTCATACAGAGCACCGTTTTGCTGTGTCCCTCCAGCGCCCGCAGAAGAAGCGCGCTCTTGGCGTCCCTTATACTTATGGTGCCGTCATAGGACCCCACCAGCAGGAGGCGACGTGCTCCCTCCTGGGACGAGGCCAGACAGCTCACAGCTCGAGGCCCGTGACACTCAAACAAATCTGTCTGCCTGTTTGTCTGGACACAGAGAGACAGCAAATATTCATGGTCCGGGGAGGTCATGTATCAGGGATCACCAACCAGCTGCTCTCCAGCCCTTTCCAATTATCTACATAGACTCATTTTAGACGCATTTTTGTTTTGTTCTGAACAACCTGCAAACATTGTGGTAAATAAAGTAACTTATTCAGTCATTTTCTTTGCTCTGGGTGTGCGCCTAGAGCTCAGAGTTGCTAAGGTATCCCCAAAGCAAAAGTAGCTCTCTGTCGTTTTTATTAACTAAAAGAAACTCACAGGGCAAAAAAGGTTGGAGACCCCCCTGTCTTATTTGCCTAATAAAATTCTACCTTAAGGTCAATGGTAACCACTGAGCCGTTGCCGAGGCCAGCATAGAGGGTCTTCCAGCGATTGTGGAGGCAGAGGACTCGGTCTGGCAGAGAGAACTGCTCCTCGAACTTCTGCGTCTGTGGAAATGAATGCACAAGTCATTAAAAAGAACAACAAACACATACATTTCAGTTTTATAATAATATTATAAAGTTGACAGGCAAGAGTCAATCTAAATTCTAAACATTTTTTGCATTCATTACCTGTTAATAAGATACATACAAAAATAACAAATAGTAAAAAAAACAGTAAAAAACAGTACCGCAAGGCTGTAGCAGCGTATGGTCTGGTCACTGGAGCAAGTGTACAAGCGATGATCGAGGGAGGGGCCCGTGGACAGCAGCAGAGCGTTCACTTTGGAGCTGTGGCCCTCAAACGTTGCTACACATTTATGACTCTAAGGAAAGAAAAAATTGATTCAGTAAAGTGCTGACTGAAATGAGGGGAAACTGTTTTCAGAATACGCTAAACATACCACGATATCAAAGGCTCTGACGGTGCGGTCCCCTGAGCAGGTGTAGAGCAGCCCGTTGTGGATCTGCATCGAGTTCACTGCCTCCACGTGGCCCTCGAACGCACCTTCTGTGGGTAAATCATCCTCCCCGTGGTCCGAAGAGACATCTAAGAACATAAATCTGCAGAGTTCATACTAGATAGTAGGAGACTGTTCACTTCAAGCAGTTGAAAGTAAAAATATCTTGACCATAAAAAGCACTTTGGGAGACTCCGCTGTCTATTTTAGCTTGCCTTGGCGTAGGGCAAATCTAAATATGGACTTCCAAAAGGAGTCTGCCATTTAGATCTTTGGGCTGCCTTATTTGTTTACTGATGGAGACGTGTGGATTGTAATTTAAGGGAATAGAATTTTAAAAACACATCGACACTATCATATGGTCAAAATAAGAATATAATTTAACAGATTTATTAACTGAGGTTGCAGAAATAAACTGTTATTGTGTTAATTCGATAAAAATCCTACCTGATGAAGTCTTCTCCACTTTCGGCAGCATGGAGTTCATCTGCACATCACTAGAAAATATAATTAAACACACACACTTGTTAACAACATTCAGTACAATACAGATTGAGTGGAAAGATGAACGCTCAGCTCACATCTCTAGAGCAGGAGATGTGTCCATGTCGCTGGTGGAGCTGACCTCATGGCAGGCCACATGTCTGGAGGAGTCAGGGTCCTGGGCTGGACTGCTGAGGCCTTCTGTAGCCTCTGTTTTCACTGGTTCAGACTTCACTGAAACCTGTTCAGTGGTACTTTTTGGAGGTTGTGATTCCTCTTGCTCCTCCTCCTCCTCCATTTTGACATCAACCTCCCTCTCCTCTGTTTGCTGGTTGGACGTGCTGACCTGGGACCCTCCGCTGTTCCTCCGTCTGTTTCGCACCCACTTGGGCCGAGTAGCCTCCGTGTCTATTTCTGTGTCGCTGCTCTCGGGCAGCTCTGCACCCTGTGCCTTCTTCAAGGCTTTCCTCTTCTTTAGCTTCCTTACCTTCTTCCCACTCCTCATCTCGGATGGGGAGGTCGGCACGTTGAACACGGCAGGCACCGAGGGGGTCTCAAAAGACGGGGCACCTGTACTTTCTACAAGCATGCCAATCTCAGAGTCCCTCCAATTTGGAATGAGCATTTTGTCAGTACTGCTGGGCTCAGTGTGGCCTCTCTGCTGGACGCCCTTCTCCATGGACTGCACCAGCTCAGCCAGACTCTCCTTAGAGTCAATGGGATCTCCAAACTCATCTCTCTCTGGTTCTGTGTTCGTATGGCACAACTCAGACCTTCTTTCTGGAGATGGAAGGGAGTGCACTGAAGCATCTGTAAAAGAAAAAGGCTGTTATATTTTTGCACTTCAAATATCTTCCAAAGAACTCAAACTAACCAGTAATACAAGTCTTAAGTCTTATTTTATTGTACAAACTCACTTTTGAAGCTGTGAAATGGCAAAAGACTGAATACTGTGTTCTTTATTAGGGCTGCCCAGTATATTCAGCAATACTGTGTAACCTTTCAGGTTTTGCACCTCTAGAGGCCATGCTTGTACAATGCTTGGACGAATGATAGTAAACAGTGAATAATATTAGCACAAGCAGCGATGACACAAAAAAGGATTTAAAAAGTTGTGAATGAGTTTGTACTTTCACTTGATGTGACTTTGTGAACATGGCAACCCACTCAAAGTGTAGGGGCGTGCTGTGCTGTATATTGGCCCAAAGAGCAGTCAAACTGACATTAATCATATATTTGAGTCAAAAACTTCTGCGGTGATTGATTTAACATACATAATTGTCTCAAATACGCTATGCTCTACACAATATTTTGCTTTTACTGTAACAAAGATTCTATTCTATTGTACAGCCAATAGCCTAAGGCTACAATCACCTGGTGCAGATGAGGAGGTGGGCAGCTCTGCCGTGGTGCTGTGAGCGCACACAGTAGTGTCCTGTTCAGGCCTGACGTGTACAGGGGACCGGGGCTCCTCTTTGATGGCCACTTGGGTAAGGAGCACACTAGGAGCGGGAGGAGAGGCTCGTGGAGAGGAGTGGGCAGGGAGGACAGCGGAGAACAAGGCCAGGTCTGATTGATCGAGTCTCTCCACTTTCACGTTGAGCTCAGGGGTCAGCTTTATATTGTCTGTTTGAAGAGAGAATAGTTGAACCATTACATGACAGGAAATGCAAACCAAATACTACTGTTAATATTTATTAGCACATTTATAAATTAATATTAGCAAATCTAGTATGTACAGTATGTCACCAGAAAGTGAAAACAATTGTGCCATTTCTCACCTTGCATCCCTTTAAGCAAATCAATACGCTTGCCTCTCAGTGTACCCATCTCTGTAGTCATCTGAGAACACAAGGAATGAATAATCTTTATTGTCATTGTACAACAAAATTGTAAGTCCAGTTGGTGTATACCAAAACAAAAAAATGCAATAAATGTTAAAAGGCAATTACTTCTTTAAAATGACACATGCACACACAAGGAGTGTGGTACGGATATGAGTACACATTTACACAGACACAATTTTTAAAATTATGAACTTTTCTTACCTTTTGCTTGACCATCATTAGCCGCTGCACTTCCACGAAGGCGGCCTCCAGAGCGGCTCGAGCCTTGATCAGATCTGTGTCTAAACTCTGCAGTGACTGACTCAGTTTGTCCTCTTGCAGCGACACCGCCAACAGCTGGTCAATGTGGGAACGCTCTCTAACTGCAGGACAAGGCAATTACAGATTATAAGAAATAATTGTAGTACTAATTTAAATCTTACCAACGTTCCATGTAAGTTTTATTTACCATTTTTGGATTTAACTTTTCTCCTTTTGTTGTGATATTCCAAAGGAGTCTCAGGCTGAGGCACATCCTAAGTCAGAAAGTAAACTGTAAATAGGTATTGGGATACCAGAATTGTACTGAAGAATAGAATGTATCCATATGCATTCAACAACAGTTTATGCTAAAACTAATCCTTTGTGAAGACGAAAATAATCCATAGATATACAAAAAAGCATAGTTTTCACTCAGTGGTAAAAAAAGAAAAAAAAAAGTAATCCATGTAACACTCACTCTTGTCGCTCTCCTCTTCTTCGCTGTCCCCTGTCCATCACACATCTCGGCCCCTGAACTGCTGTCTAAGACAGAATCAGCCGTCTGCTGCACTTTTAGCCCCTCCTGGTGCACATCTTCAGCTTCACAACGGCTCATCTTCATTTCCTGCTTCAGGTCAATATCAATATGGTGGTAACTTTCATAGGTTTCCTGTGGCTCTGACTTTATCACTATATCACTGAGAAACGGGGCAAGATTTGTTGTTGGAGCGATGCTGCTCTCGGAGAGGGAGCGTTTTCGAGAGGCGGGGCTGGGAGCAGTCGGGGCTTCGAGCAGTGACTCCCATTGGAATCCCTGCAGCAGTGGAAGGTCGTCCTCTTCCTGACTGTGGTCCTCTTGGTCCATAGGCACCATCTCTATTCCAAACCTATGGAAGGAAAATCAGAGCATAAGCTCAATGGCTGAAAAGTATTAAAGTAACACAGATTGAAGAAACATAGAAAGTGGTGTTATCAAATGCTGTGACGGCATGGACACAGTAGATACACAGACACATACAGGAGCCGTCCAAAAAGCAATGCACCAAGCAAAGCAGACAAGATTGTCAAGAAGAAGAGGAATGAAATTCATTGTATTTTAAACATTATTCAGTCAATTTACCTTGGCATGCCTTTCCCTTTGTCCTGCTTCTTCCGGACCTCGTGATAGACCTGTTCCCAGTTCACATTTCGTCTGGAGCCAGAGGAGCTGATGAGCTGTTGCACCCTGGGTTTCAATCCAGAATCTTTCTCAGAGTCGCTTCTCTTCGAGCCGCTCAAATTTCTGACGCGCCTTGCAATGTTCAGGTTGGGCTCAAGGCTGACTGCAGTTTTGGTCTTGTTTGAGCCCATGTGCTTGGTCAAATCCCTCTTTAGGACGGGGGGCAAGTCAAGTTTGGATATTCCTGACAATTGGGCTTGGGGGTCACTTGTTTTTGAGGTGTCGCTTTCTTCGGTAGACTGGACCAATTTCTCTTTAGGTGCTTCCTTTGCTATATTTTTTATGCGTTCCTCGTGGGCCTCGTTCAAGATGGGACTGGCTGAGCTCTCAACTGAGGAGGTGCTGACTTGAAGATGCAGATGAGATTGGTCTAGAGATAGCAGCTTCTCAATAACAGCAGGTTTACCCAAGCCAGGTATCGTTGGCTTTGCTTGGTTCTGCCTTATATTATTTTCCTTATTGACTCCAACCTGCCCTTGTTCTTCCACTGTTTTCTGCACATTACTCAAGCTGTCCAAAGAGTGCCGCTTTTCTAGCTGTTTTAATTTTTTCACAGTTTCAGGCAGCTGCCGATCAGATTTTGAAAGACCACTTAGGTGGTTTCTTGACTTCAGCTTCTCATAATTTGGACTAGAACCCTTGTTAGTTTGACATCCACTGCTAACAACTGCACCTAAGGAGGCTCTCCTCTCTGCTTGCTGCGCTGGGTTCTTGGTTCTTTGAATAGACGGACTTGTCGTAGTATCTTTTTTCTGACCATCTCTTTGAAGACTACTACTTCTACTGCTGTTAGAACTACTTGTCCCACTTGAGCTGCTCTTTTCAGGTTTGGATGAACCACTTTCAACAATTTTGTCAAATTTCTGTGACTTGGGGGTTTTCTGAACAAGATTTGGCATTGATTCTGACCCTTTATTGACATTGTATGGCGACCAGCGACACGCTTTGTCCAATTTGGGGTTGCTGCCAATTGACTTGCTGCCCTTATTATTATGTTCAGCTTCTGGGTTCAGCTTCTCTGCACTTTTAGTTCCATATTTGTGCTGGACTCCCTGGCTGGCTGCTTGATTTTGACATTGATTCACCCCTTTTGTTAAAAGCTTTGGTAAGGATGGGAACATGGAAGGAGGAGGCGGCCCCATGAGATTAGGGCGGGCTTTTTGGGATATAGTGTTGCAACCATAAATGCCGTTACTGCTGCCTGCGTTGCTGATCCACGGAGGCCTGACTTTGTGGAAGTTATCAAAGTTAGGCGGGTCTTGTGCATGCCAGGTGGCGCTCTTTCCCCATTTGTTGTCCTGAAAGGGTCTGCCGTTTTGCATGTCCCTGGGATGTGTGCCACACTGGCTGCCCTTGTGCCATGAGCCCTGCTGGTTTCCATAAGGCTTTGGCTGCTGTTGCCACTCATATCGGAAACGGTCCTTTGCTACCTTTAACCTCTGCTGAAAGTCCTCCACCCTCTTTCGCTCTGCTTCTTCTTGGGCGATCTTCGTAGCAGCTGCCTCCTTTTCTTTTCTAATACAAACAAACAAACATTTTTTTGTTTAAGCGAATACTTTTGAACTTTTGAGTAAAAAAAAAAAATCAAGAAAACCATGACGCAAACGGCTTATTATCTGTAAGCGAATGTTTTTAAGCTCTGGCTGATATTGGACTCCAGACGCCACTGGGGCTAAAAACGGCCCATGAGCTGCACTGGGCAGAATGTGTCTATACAAGGATCAGGCACCTGAGCTCTCACAACAGACACTTATCACATGTTAGCTGTAGAAATGTGAAGATAAAGCATTTGATCTCTGAGATAGTGAATTGTGTATATGTAAATGTTTAGTGATAAGAAAATGATTGATTTACTACTTAAAGGGGCTTGATCATATCAGAGTTACCTTGATTGTAACCTTTAGACTTCATCATTTACTTCACTGGTTTTATTTTTAATTGCGTCCCTTTGAAGGCTTGATGATTTATTTTTAAGGATATACTAGAAGGGTATGGTAGTCTCATATTTGACAAACCGCTTTTGCCAAACATGATAAAACATTCCCAACTTGACTGGTGACATTGACTTAGATACGTTTAATTGAATATTGCATTGTTTTTTGAAATTATCACAGATTGAAAAACAGCTATTGTACAATCTAAAAGAAACATGCTTACAGATCATAGATAAAAGATGGTAGCTTTGTCTTTAAATGTTTTCATGTATTTTTGCAGCATACATAAAGTTCAATCAAATACAAACTCCTTCTTACCTTATCTGCTCATTTCTTTTCTCTATCAGCTCAACCAGGGCTCGATCAAAGTACTCCTCATTGAGTGAGCAGCGAGCCGGCTTGCGTTCAAAATCCTCCACGTTCTGCTTGTGCGTGGGGCTGGAGATGTGACTAGCGTAGTCCGTGAGGCTCGCGACAGTCACCTTACACACCCTGCACTCATGACCACAGTCCCTGGGGAGCAGAGGTGAGAGCGGTCGGTCAATCGTTCCTTCTGGCATTTTTCTGATCAAGAGGAGAAATCCTGCCTGCAGAGCCTGTGGTGAATGGCTCTACTTTTACTAAATAAAACAAGGAAAGGAGATTACTCAACAGTCCCTGAAGTCCGAATTCTCTATTGTTAACCAATCAGGAGGTAGCTAACTTAAATTTTCTTGTTTAAAAAAAATAAAAAGTTATATTTTAGTCATCCTGATAGTTTGTTCATTTCCAGTTTGAGCAGGGGTTGGGAGGCAGGGTGAGGGCAGGAGGCAGCGTGCTACTGTAGCTGTGCATATCCAGCCTTGCAGCACTGAGGAGCGGCTCAATGCGCTGCCATGATGGTGACCCGCTGCGCTCTGAGATTCTACACCAGGATATCTTTGCTTTTGACCTAAGCCTATCCTAAAAGACCCAGGCACCCGCCCCTCTCAGAGACCTCATGTGTCATTAGACCAATCCCAGCTAAGGAGTGTGAAACTGGAGCCCCTCTCTCAGCTGCTCATACTGCTAAACCTCTCCCAAGTATGTCATACTGTCAGTGTATCGCTGGCTCAGGCACAATTTCTTTTTCTCATCTGTGTCAGGGCTCCCGGCCACGTTCAAACTCTCGTGCTGTTGGCCGACACTTCCAAAAGGATTAGGTTCTATTTTGACTACGGAGACATCCACTCAGCTGACTTCAAACCTATATTTATATGATTTATATGAGATATGAACATTACAATTAAGCATAAAAAACACACATGCAACATATTTTAGGCTGGTTTTAATTTCGCTGTGGAAAATGATTTAATATGCTTCATTTGATTATGGAATCTGTCTTTGCTGTAAGCAAAACTTTACTACTATTTTTTGCTGCATGAGTTGTTCATGTAAAACAATTGACCTTTCATCTTAAACCAAACAAACAGGTTGAGGCAGAGCAGCTGCTCCTCTCTGTGCCATAAATACTGTTTTTGTCCAAAGATCCAGGCGGCACGTTTACTCCACATTCCCCAGAGTCTTCAAAGAAAAAATGCTGTCCACAAGTGATGATTATGTTCTTTGTTTAGACTTCTACCATTCTCACACACCAAGGTTACTAGGTGCATTGGTTTCAATACTAATCCCCATGAGTATCTAAGTATTGAAATCTACTTTTACAGTAGTCAAACTGTTCATAATACATGCAACATATTTTTGATTCTTTGATCCATTAGCATTATTATTAGCCTATAGTTCTCTTCTGAAGTGAGTTAGAATTAGACAGACTTTATTGATCCACAAGGGAAATTGCGTTGTCACAGTAGCTCAAATAGTAATCTTAAATAAAAATAAAAATTTTAAAATAACAATCCTAATCTCCCAAAATGACAACACCAAAAAGACATACATGTGCAGCTAATGCCGTATTCTATCCATCATCTTCAAAGATACATTATTTTCTTTTCTTGAAATTATATTTTTTATTATGTTTTCATCCAAACACAAGTGTCTTTGTGCCCTCGAGGTTGTTCCCCTGCAGCTGTAGCCTACATACTTTCTCTAATCTACACCGGAGTCACCAGATACTGTCCAGTTGCCTGGTATCGGCCATGCCTGTTGTTTGCTGATATTGTGTCTAAATATAAGAGCCACAGATGAGGCAGCTGCCCACAGAGCCACTTGCCAGTGACTGCAATGGGCATGTGCCCCTGAACACACGTGCCTTACCCCCAAATAGAAAAACTTATTAAACTTAAATGATAAAGTTTAGGCAGGGCAGATTAATGTATGTATGTAGTCTATGAACTTACCGGCCTTTGAGTTTCTCCAGCTCTCTGTGGTGCAGCATACTTCTCATGTGCTCCTCCATTTCCTACAACAATTTGAGCACACAAATACATGATCACTTAGACCAAAAGGTATTGATCCACATGTCATTTAAATAAATCATTGTTTTTTTCCCCTCCATATTGGAACATGTAAAGAAATTGCATATAGATGTGCCTAGATAGTATGTAAGACTGTGGATATTATTACCTGTCCGGAGACATAGATAGTCTCACACAGAATGCACTTTCTGTCTTTGGCCATTTTGAAATGAGGTTTCACTCTGCAGCCATTTACTGTAACAAAAAATAAATAAAAGTAGCATTGGGTCATAGATCAAAACACGTTGACCACATGAACAATTAGAAACCAAAAGGCTGCAAAATTCAACCATTATTCACAAATCATTTGTAGTGTCGTTTACACTCTTAAGCCTTGTGCAGCCAGGTCTAATTCTGTCAGCTGAGGGAGAGCCAGTGGGGCCAGGAATACAGTGCCACACCATGGATACGTCTGGACATGTCATTACACACTTACAAACAGAGCACCTTAAAAGTCAAAAGACCCACAAGGTCACTCCCCAAAGAAAAAAAAAGTTTATTTCTTTGTCATTTTTGCTTTTAGTACACCAGAGGTTCACAAGCACACCACATACTACATTGTTAAACTATTCAGGCTTTAAACAAGGACCCAACAGAGCAGGACTAAAGACTTCTCACATCAGGAGAACTGTAGATACAAGTCTACAATTGGAATAACAACACTCAAAACACAACCAGCCTATTATCAAAATAAGAGGAAAGAAGCGGCAAAGGATATATGACCAATGTATCACATTAGGGGAGCTCAGGTATATGCCATAACAAGCGGTCAATGATTGGGGTGAAGGTTAAACATACAGTGACTTATTACACTGGTTGATGCATTTTTTAACTGTCTTTAACAAGTACCAAAGCTAACAACAGCGTTTAAAAATAACACACATGTTAGAAATCCCTTTAATCTTCTCTGTTGATATCATGTTTATAGCACCCTTGGGAAACTTTCCACACATCTGCAACCAGTTCCATTAATGCCGGCTATGTATAAAGCATGCAGGGAGCACACATTCAGAGCGGCGTACAATCATAATAACACACATCAGGCCCTACACTCAGCATGATGAAGATACAAAAGAGGTGCAAGCGTTAAATGATCTTGTATCTTGCCTAAAATGATGAATGCAGCTTGGTCAATCTGATTCTGATGGGATTAAACTTCTGGTACTAAAGTTCATTTGAGGTCAACACGACATAATCGCACCAAACATTTACACACCACGACAGACAACGACTAAAAGCTTGATAAGTGTAGCACATGTTTGTTTTAGATATGTCTGGTTCAAGTTAGCAACACATTTACAATTAATAGCAATAAAAGTTTACATTTCTGCGAAAATACGATGCAAAAAACGTTTTTGAAGCGTTTGAATGCATTGCAGTTTGCAATGGACAACGATGAAACCGTTTTTCTCAATACCGTGTAAAGTGAATCTTAAAAGTGTGTTCGCGAGCACAGCATGCTAATGACTTTAGCTATAACTTTATAAAGAACAGCTTAGCTATGGCAACTAAAGCAGTTTGTCCGTCTCAGTTTGATGTATAAAAGTTGCATTGAAAACGTTTCCTTGCATTGAACAATACCTTTATAAAATACAATCTTGAGATTTTGGTTATCTTCTAACAGCTAGCGTTAACAAGCTAACAACAACATCCTCCGCAGGCCCCGCCCCCCGAGTCTTCTTCTACGCCGCTTCCGGTCAACAGTAACCCACGAAACACAGCCCTCTAGTGGAATTTAGGAGTTTACTGCAACATCCTCACAGCATCTCACAGCGCGTACTGGTGGTACTTGAGTTTATTAAATTGTACTCATTTTTAGATTATTTAGACGCTCTATCTTTGTCCATTTTGAAATGAGGTCAACAATTAAATTTGGCGTTTTTCTCATGGTTTATATCCAATTTAGGTCTATTTTAGACCGGGCTACTCCTAGAAGGTTAAAAGTTTCATGAAATGGTACTTGGTGTGAAAAGTTTGAGATGATCATAGACAAAGCATACAAAATATCAAATAGACAGTTTTTTTTTAAATTCCAGTTATAAGAAGTAGGCTAGTGTAATTTTCCAGTTTTTTTGTGAAATATGTGGTAGATATGCTTTCATTCAAAATAGGACATAAATATGAAATGTAAAAAACATTCAGTAACATTGTTCACTGCTTAAACAATAGTTGCATAGCTTAATTATTGTTAAACTTAGGAAATGTGTTTTGAAATATCTTAAAAAATTATTGACCTGATGTAAAAGTTACAGCAGTCGTTTTGGTACAAAGATAAAACAAATCAAACTTGTAATACATGCTAAATTAAGTTACTTAAAAGCCCAGTGTTAGATAAAAGTGTCCAATTCAGCATTCTTTAGTTGATTTGGTTGAGTTCCCGCGCTTTGTGCCTGAGATGCCGTTTTCTCATTCGAATGATCCACTGAACTGAGAGTTTGGCGAAATTAGCAGCTTTAAACAGAGCCATGAAGACTCCACAGAGGATGGCCAAAGCACTCCAGGGGTTTGCAGTCACAATCTGCAAAAGAAAACATAAGTTGAGAATGATATACAGTATTCAAATGGTATTTTCAAAGAAATGTTTTTTCAATACAGTCCTTTTTAGGGATGCGCTGTATTAACTCAGTAGTTTAATGTGGAACTTATTTTAGGCTTTGTGTATGTCATTAAATGCACCCAGTGACTGATCACAGGGATACGGTATGACCAGGTAAAAGGAGGACAGTAAGTCAAATAAATATGACAATAAAAAATCTCCTTATCTCCTTCAGTGCCCTACTTTTGCATTTAAAGTGCTGGAGAGATTGTGCAATATTCATAACCACAAGAATCCAGAATATGTTACCAAATCACTGAGTTTGTACTGTATAAGATTTAGTGTCTGGGCCAGTTGTTGTGTCATATGAGGGAGTTTAATGAGTGAGACCATGTAAGGACAGCTCTGCCATATCAACAACACATAAAGAGAAATCTCACCAGTTTGATTTCTTGTACAAAAGGATCCCTCCATTCAAAGACGGCAAAGAAAAGCTCGCTGGTTCTCTCCGGTTGTGGCCTTTTGTCGTTAAACTTCACCACAGATGACTATAGGACACAAAAGCAAACATTTAGCTTATCTTTATCTTTAGTAACATATGTCCATTTACTCCATACACTACGGAATTTAAAACACCTCTTGTCGAAATTCAGTGCCCTCGTTGGTTTTTCCGGACGTCCGAACCAACGACATCTTGACCCTGGTCCTGAATCCTCCAGAGAAGGTCCACGTGGAGTAGTTCCTCTCACAGTCCCTCATGAAGGCTGAACGATTAGCACTGCAGCGACAGAGCAAGAAGATTATCACTCATATTGAAATGTGGTGTAAAAATATAACAATATCATGCCTACTTTATTATTTTTGGCATGTCTGATCTGAAGTGTATCAAGAAACAATGGCAGTAGCAGTACTGCAGTGGTAAAAGATAATTTCAAGTCTTAAATGTATTCATTGTATTTTATTGTTTTGCGGTACCTACTAGATAAGTAGCACTAAAGTAAAAATACCTGTCAATCAAGTCACTGTATTTGGCAAAGAGCATGTAGGAGATGGCGCTGAAGTCCTCCTCCGTTTCATTTTGACTGAACTGCATAAAGATCAACTCTTTGTTTCGAACGTCAGACGGACCGCGGACAACCAGCGCCATTTTCTGTAACACACACACCACAGAACAAAACAAAGTTACAGTGCAATATTATTACAAAGGTTGATTGAGTATCATTATCAGTTTAATTTATCAAACACATTGATCTTTCATTCATACAGGACAGTTTAGTGTGAAAGAGAGTGAATAGGGAGACTTAAATCTTAATGTGCCTGAGCGCTCCAACCAGGGCCACCGATAGACTTACTGGGGCCCGGGGCAAGAAGGTTTCACATGCCCCCGGGCAACATACCGGCAGTGATGTAAAGTAACAAAGTACAAGCCATACAAGTAAAGTGTAGACATTTTAGGTACTTTAACACTACTTCAATAAGCCAATTTTATGATTAATACTTTTTGCTTCTACTTCAGTACATTTTAGGGCAGGTATCTGTATTTTTGTAAGTCCAAGGCACTCACGTTGTTGCAAAATTATATTTTACACCAACGCATTTCGACTGGTGCCCTGACGAAGACCACGATACATTTTGCAGCCTCCGACTTCATTTTTTCTCATTGTGAGCAACTTTTAGCCCTTTTTTGAATCCTGAAGAGCACCAGATTGCTTATACGTTTGGATCCGGTGAGCGCTCCTATACTTTTGCATCAGTAAAAGTATTTTCAATTGTGGTTGAATTGTATGAAATGTATTTTCACACTGAAAGCTGCAGTAGGTCATTCTGTCATTCTGATAAGAAACATCAGAATTTTAAAAACTAAAACACCAGCGACTCATTCAGCCTCTGACGTTTGACCTGGTTTAGTCCTGGTTTAGAACTGGTTCATGGTTTAGTTTTGATTTAGACCTTCTATATCACCTGCAATGATAACTCCATTCATACAATTCGGCCTAGAGTTTATTTTTATTTTATTTAATCTATTTAGTGCTTAGGAGATGTTTGTACAGTTTATTTACAGAGAGATGCTAAGAGACTATCTTTATTCTATTTTATTTTATTGTTACTATTATTACTATTACCTGTTGTTTTACTATTACCTGTTGTTTTGCTTCTTTGATGACACTTTTCCTGACTTTGTGCACCCCCCTATTTTTACTTATAAAGTACATTTGAAAGAGGATAGTTTTGTTCTAGTAGAATTTTAATCAAAAACAACACTTGTGTGTCTGTACTTTTACTTAAGTAATTGTATTGCGTACTTCTTCCACTATTGCTTACCAGATTTCCAAACCCATTCAACGACTCACCATAACTCTTTTGGTTAGGCCTATATTTTCTTTTGTATTCCATGTCCTAAACAGCTACTAGAGGCCTAAGGCGGTATACAGCACCTTGCTCCAGCGCCGGCTGCAGAACAAACTGACTGAGGGTGCATTTGTGTTTCATGAGGTGCAAATATTCACCCTTGCCATTGAAATACATTGTGATGGCACTAAAACTGAGGGTGCAAACTTTTTAAAATGAGGTTGCAATGCACCCTTTTGCACCCCTGTAGATCCGGGCCTG
The DNA here is from genome assembly GCA_900303255.1 of Lesueurigobius sanzi. Classification (NCBI taxonomy): domain Eukaryota; kingdom Metazoa; phylum Chordata; class Actinopteri; order Gobiiformes; family Gobiidae; genus Lesueurigobius; species Lesueurigobius sanzi. Next base: position 3,193 of record OMNZ01011565.1, on the reverse strand, counting down.
CCTTGCTCACCTGAGTTTCATTTCGAAAAGGTTCATTGTATGTGACTTTTTGGATCTCGCAGTCGCCCTCCTGCGGCTGCCCCGGGTCCACTAAAGGCGGGATGAATTCATGGTAGTGATGTCTGCAACTCAGCAGCTGGGCGTTACCAGGGAACAGAGCAATGCCTGGTTTTCAACACAAAGAAAAAAGTATACTGTTTAACAATGCATAAATACACACTTAAAGGTCCTGATTTTTTTCATTTTGTACACAATAATGAAAAGTTTAAACTATTAGTTGTGATGCAAACTGATTCCCAACAGTCCAAACACATGTCTAACATCTCAATACGGAGCGCTGAGTAAAAGTATTGACTACCCTTGTCTACTGACCTGGGAATATACTGCAAAAAGCAAGATAAAGGTAGATTCCTCAAGTATTCTTTCATCCCAGTTCTAAAACATATCTTAAGTATTACAATATGCATTGTTAACTGACCTGGTGGTGAAAATGTCTCCACTTCTTTGTATGTGACAGACATTACTGGGTTGTTGAGTTTCTCCAAAAACTCCTTGATGGTCTGATAGGCCAGAAACGCAGCTATGGTAGTCAGGAGCACGTAGATGGTTATGAGCACCACAGTCAAGACATTTTTCACACATGTTTTGCTGAATTTCCTCGGTGGATTGCTCCCATTTGCCTCCTCCTCATCTAAAAAAAAACAGAAAAAAACTGGTATAATAACACTTAAAATGCTCCAACAGAATTAGCACAGGACTGTAGGTTGCGTTTATTGCATGTATGTATACAGTATATGGATATGCTGACCTTCTATGCTGCCGTTGGCTTGTTTTGGCTCCTGGTCGTTAATTTCTTTCGAGTCATCGTCGAAGAATCCCGGAGGCTGCACGCTTTCGTCCACTTCATTATCATTAAACTGCAAAAGGGAAAATAGTCATTATGGAAAAGCGTCGTGAGCTTTAGCCTCAGGATTCAAAGTTAGCCCGCCTTAGAAGTCTATTATTAAACCTTATGAGGACACTCCATGTTGTTGACCACTACATTAGCACTAGTACGTAAACAATAATTTGAATATAAATGCTCTCTGGGGTGCAGTTATTACTAAAGTATAGATTTCATGGCATATAGGGAATATATATGGGCTTGGGGCTGGTCCTAAAATTGGCTTACTGTCCAGAATACGAGAATGTGTACATTTTAAAGTGGCTAATATATCATTATTATTCTATACCTGTCTGAACCACCACTTCTAAAATACAGTGCACTGCTATAAGTTTTCAAAAAGAGTTAGTTAAGGTGTGTAAGCTCTCAGTCGTTCAGAATTATTTTAAATGGTAAATGCCATTCACTGGTCTCAACTTGTACAGCGCTTTTCCACCTACATTAGGCTCTCAAAGCAGTTTACAGCAAGGAACCACTCACCCATCCATACACCTATGTACGCAGACACTGGTGGCCAGGTGGGTAAAGTGTCTTGCTCTTGCCCAATGAAACAACGTCAGTGGGAGCCAGGATTTGAACCCCAGATCTAACCATCCGCGCCACTGTTGCCCCATTTTAGAATGAATCTTGATTGATGTGACACGTAATCTGGTTTTATGATAAATTATCTCTTGGACATTTTTTTTCTAAACATCAACCTGCCCAGGGAAATACAGGTGCAAATTTAAAAATTGTGCTATAACCTGGCACCAAGCATCTTTCCTGCATCTTTCCTGACTTTGTCTTGGTCACTGTGAACTGTCTATATAAAAGCATATCATACCACACCATTGAGGAGTTTTCCATAATTCAGATTCAAAGTAGCCTGGTAGCCTTCACTTTACTCACTGACTTACACAAACAAGCCGTTCACCATATGCCAGTTTTACAGCCACTTAGGTCTTTCATCACAGTGAGAGAGTGAGTGACCCATAGCCTTGAAAAAACGCTCAAGAAAATACAAAGTCAGCTAAAGTAGTAGTGACCTGTGCGGTCACGTGACAGTAATGGGGCGACTTTCCTTCAACAGTTTAGATAAAGTTCACTTACCCCATTCATAAAACTATTACAACAGCCACAATGCAAATGGGTAGACTTAAAAGACTTATTAATGAACATTTCTTGAATTTACCTCTTGATATGTCCGAGTGTTTTCCTTCCTGAGCATTCCTCTTCGCGTCCTTCAGTGTCAATAACCTGTCCAAGTTATTACCCTCCCCCCAAGGCAAACCTGCGCTATTTGATTAAAGTTTGCGGAGTTTCAGTCGAGAGTAGACAATGCATTTTGACGACAATAATCCTCAGTTGAAAACAGTAGGGTTAGGGCAGGGTTTCCGTTTTGGATAAGGCAGAGGAGCAGCACCTCTGCAGGGGGTTGGGTCCCAAAGATAATGACATCTTAAAACTGTGGCCAATCACAGCTTTGGGTGCCTACTCAGCCCCGCCCAATGTAACACCTCCTGTTGCATTCACTAACTCCTCGTAAAATGTAAAGTTGAAATAATACAACATAATAGGTGAGGTAGGGATTTGAGTTGCCTTTTGTACATAAATGAGCTGTTTTCATTGTTATTTTAATGTGCAACTTAGGTGCACTATGTAACTTTTTAAGTGAAAAACAAAACACGTGATATTAGTGCATGTTTGACCATTTAGTGGTCCAGTGGCTGTATGGGTGCAGCATGGTACCTTTGCTTTCCATCACAGCTCCAGGATCAATTGTTTTTAGGGTTTCATACCAGAAACTTACCAGAAACCCTAAAACAAGTGACAACACATTAGAGGCCAATGTGATGGAAAATAAAGGTGCCACGCTGCACCCATACAGCCACTGGGCCAGTAAAAGGTCAATTACACACTAATATTAAGAGGGTTTTTTTTTAACATAAAAAGTTGCATAGTGCACCTTTAAATGTTGAAGTTTGTCCAATGTAATCCAAAAAATAAAGGCAAACAATATTAGCCTACTAAACAAGATTTTAAAATGTTTATTTACTTGATTGAACTGTATTATTTATTTGTTATTACAGTGGGCAGGGCCCCCCAATAGCGTTAAATTCATACTAAAGGCTTCTTTCTTTTGCAAAACCATGGTCGAGGTGAGAAAAACTTAATCTAGCCAAAATTACAGTGATGTTGTGAGGGCCCCAAGTCAAGTTCCGCTTAGGATCCTTTGAACCCTGAGTGGGTTCAAGGGATTGCTTGTTTGGT
>OMNZ01011551.1:0-18652 GCA_900303255.1 Lesueurigobius sanzi | reverse complement strand
CTTCACACAACCACTAACCATGAGTGAAATAAAGGTTTTCAAAAGATAAGATAAGATAAGATAGTTCTTTATTAATCTCACAATGGAGTATGGAGGACTAAAACTGCCAAAATAATAAATAAATGAATAAATAAATGTCCATATTGGCAAATAATTATTAAGATATCACTACAAATGCTGAGATGTAAAAACTACTAATTATTATTAAGAGCCTGTTTTGTGCTCAAAACAAAAAATAAAGCCTTATTATTATTTTCTGTCTGCATTTATCTATTTATTCCTTAATTCATTCATTCATTTATTTTTCATTTCTTTTCTCTTTTATTTGTTCGCTCTGCTTTATTTTTTCGCTCTGCATTATTCTTTTCTTGATTCTTCTCACCAAATGCTAAAGCAAAGCGAAAAAATAAAAGAGAAAAGAAATGAAAAATAAATGTTAATAATGAATGAATTAAGGAATAAATAGATAAATGCAGACAGAAAATAATAATAAGGCTTTATTTTTTGTTTTGAGCACAAAACAGGCGCTTAATAATTATTATTAGTTTTTAAATCTCAGCATTTGTAGTGATATCTTAATAATTATTTGCCAATATGGACATTTATTTATTCATTCATTTATTTATTATTTTGACAGTTTAAGTCCTCCATAATGGAGAAATTCACTTGTTACAATACATATTCTATGAAATGCATAAGTTCACATATTTTTGAGCACAACTGTAGCTATTTTAATGCTTTAACGTGTTACTGTATTTTGTGCAACACCAGTGGTTGTACTTATCCCCGTTGTCTCTCTCTGACAGTAGAGTGAGAGAAGGCGGATAGCTGAGCAGTTAGTCGCTTTGTTAATTTGCAACTATTACAGAGGCATTGAAATAATGCCTTTATGAGGATTCACATGATTATTCCAACTGCTTCTTCTAGAGTAGACCAGTATGCAGTAAACTATATCACTTACCACTGCCACCCAGCCCAGAGCCGGGATGCTCTCGCTCACGGCTGAGAGGTGGTTAAAGAGGCTGCTGCCACGGTTTCGCTCTCTGAAGGTTTGAATCTCCTGGATGTGATCTGAAATGGGCTTCAGCAGATCCTGCATCTCTGTCTGCAGGAAAAAAAAAGAGAGGGATAGGGAGGGAGGAAGAGAGAGACTTTACAAGGTGGTATTTGATGCTGATAAATATCATGAATACTTTTATAGAGGCTTTAAATCTAAATCATTCTGGCTATGCTTATACTTACTGGGGCCTGATATGAGAGGCTTAGAATCCGAACACACTGCATATGTCTGCACATCTTACATGCTGCTTCCTTGTTCTAATCTACTTCATTGAAATCTATAAAAATGTTTGGACTAACAGCGTAATTGTTCCCACATACAAATAGAAAATTGACCAGGTAGCTTAGTAAAATAAAGAAACGTAATAAAGGACTCTTAAGTACATGCGTATAAACAGCTGATCATTAGGGTCCACTGGGGGGGCTGGACACCCTTGAAAGCCTAAATAAAAGCTAAATAAAGGACAAATAAATACAATAAAAATGTTCTCATTCAACAATATATTTTACAATTGCAAATTACGTTTGATCCGATCTTCGTCCTGTAAAAACACCATGTACAAAACATGGTTGTATGAATCGTACTTTAAACATGTTGCACTTGGCTTTTCTAATGATGCAAGGATCATTCAATCTAACAAAAGACAGATAAAGTGCTTCTTCCCTCTGCTCTCTCACAGTGCCAAACTGCATTTCCTTAACAAGGCAGCAGCACTAATTTTACTAGCAGGAGACTGTTTTCCCATCAAAACCTCCAGATCTGTAGCTGCTGCTCGTCTCCCGCCCGCTCCCTCCTTGTCCCGTCTCTGAAACATTCCTGGTTCACGGGGAGATCCCTCTGTCCTTGTAAGGCAGGGCTCTCTCAGTGTTTATAGTTTACCTATCACACACACGCGGACACACACGCACACACAGATCTGGCCGTTCAACTGGCTGCCTTTGACCCCTGGAGAACATGTTCAGCGCAAAACAGCACACTATTAGATGGGATACATTTGTGTTTGAAAAATGAGTCAAATATAGAATAGCTGCTCAAAATAGATGCAGATTATATAAGATAAGATAAGATAAACTATGCCCGTCCCAAAGTGATGAGATTGTAACTTACGACACAACATACCAGCCTGTTTATCTGGGCCTGAAATAGCCTTAACGTGCATATTTTGAACACACAACAAAATAAGACTTTGCACACAAAAAAAATCTAGTTTCCCCTAAATTGATATTTTTGACAAGGATTAAAATCTGTCATATACATAGAAGACTATAGGCTACTTAGATAAGGGAAAGATGGAGTTTTATATTGATATCTTTAACTCATTCAGTTGTAATAATGTAGTAGTTTTACAGTGTACCCTTTCATTCTTGGTACTTTGATTTTGTCTAAATCCTGTCCATTTTGAACACACTGCATAAAAGTGGCCTGACACACAGCACAAGGAGTACCTTTTTTCCTCGGCTTTGCTGTTTTGTTAATTCATTCTTTGTGTCATAAATCTTTTATAATTATAACATGCAAATAATTCAGAAACCATGCATGTTTTATTCTTCCAATACTTTATAAATAAGTAATTAATTAATGTATTTTTATGAGAAAATGCGATTGTCATAGTTGCGTGTTTATATAGTTGCAAGTGCATACTTAGTTTATGTTTGTCAGATTACTTAATTTGAAGGGATAAAGTGATCAAATTTAGTTCTAAATACACACAGCATCTTTAGGAACGTTTGAAGCTGCTGTGACATGGAGAAACAAAGAGGGAAAATACCTTAGCTACTCTTTCACCGACTACTCCAACTAAAGCCTAGGTCACAACCGGTCGTACGGGCTCCTACGGCCTGTCTATGGGAAAAAAACGCAAGAAACGCAGGGAGAGCGCACGTGTGATGCGCTGAACTCCAAGCCGTAGACTGCCCGCAGACTGGCCGCAGAAGTTCTTTGTCATGTCAAACAAACTCTATGGGCGCTCACGTTTTTGTCAGGTTGCAAGACAAACTCACGCACGTTGTACGTCTATACAGACAGTGAATGTCATTCATACGTTTCGTAAGACACTTTTTTGTATGTCGCACACCGTATTTGTCGTACACCGCACGCGCACCATAAACGCTTGTTTATACTCCCCCGTTCTCTGCGTGAGTCTGCGTTCAACGCACCTGGCAGCCAATCAGCGATCTTGCAGGAGCAGCAGAGACGGACGTGCACCTCCTCCAAAATGTGACTTCGCGTCAAAAGCAGGAGCTGTGATTGGTTGAGCCATGCGTTCCACCAGTAAACAGACAACAAACACCTTCAATCTCCTATTTCCAAGTGGTTTCCCATCAATATATTGCTCTCCTGTTTTAGTGCTTTTGTGTTGTGACTTTCTATGTTAAAGGGAGTATAATCTGGCCTTTAAGGCCAGAATATACTCCCACGGCTGGCCACGCCCACCGTCTTGCTGCACTCAAGACGCCAGCCCCAGTCGTTTGAACTTCCGCGTTTGTCCCCTGCGTTCACGTTGCAAAGTATTTTATATTTATTTATATTTTCTAACATAGAAAGTCACAAAACAAAAGCACTAAAACAGGAGAGCAATATATTGATGGAAAATCACTTGGAAGTGGGAGATTGAAGGTGTTGTCTGTTTACTGGTGGAACGCATGGCTCAACCAATCACAGCTCCAGCGTTTGACGCGGAGTCACATTTTGGAGGAGGTGCACGTTCGCGACACATGTGCGTATCCGCTGCTCCTGCAAGATCTCTGATTGGCTGCCAGGTGCGTTAAACGCAGACACACGCAGATAACGGGGGAGTATAAACAAAGCTTAATGCGGTCAACTCACTGTTCATATATCTCGTGCGTCCTCCAGACATGTTGCGTAAGTCGATCTTGAGTTGCCCATACGGCGAGACTGCATCAGTCGCACGAAAACTCCAATAGATGTCTTAAGATTTCTATTTATTTAATCTGTGTAGGCTGTAAAGCGCTTTTCATACAAAGTGCAGCTCAAAGCTGCATAGGGCAGAGAAGGCAGAGTGTGCTCCACGCCCACAGCTGCTGCTTCAGCGCTTTTACGCACAGAGAAGGCTGTTTTTTCATCTTCCCGTTCTTCTCTGCTGGGCCACTGAGTATTTTATGCATCCACAGCTTGGCGGTTCCAATTCTCCACTGGCAGAATCTGCACCTCCGCTGTGGCATCCCTCATCCAGGATTAGCTAGGTGTGGGAGCATTCAACAAATCAGGCCCGGGAACTAGGCCTCCTGCCTGCACCTGTGCAGCGTGGCTGGTTTTTAATTTACACCAGTGCACCCCTTTGTTCGTGTCTCCTTTATTGGGGGCTAGACTTTTTGTAACTTTTGTTTTTTCATTGATACACTTGTTCAGGTACATTATTTGTTCCTTTTCTGATTAAATTTCGTTGACTTAAAGGAACTTTGTTAGTTTGCGTTGTGTTAGTTGGAATTAGTTGTTTTGTGTTTATTTCAGTGGTTAATATTCGTTTGATTTTTTTTGTTAATTGTAAATATGCCCCCCCCCATGGTATGCACGTTCGACTCAAAGGTTGTAAGTTGGTTGCGCGGTGATCTTGCACCACAACAACGTTCTCCACGAACAAGAACAAAAAAAAAACGCAGCGATTTCGGAAAGGCCAAAAATCGCACGGCCAAAAAGTCGTGCATCCGGTTGTGACTGAGGCTTAAACTAGACATGGAGAGGAACAAAGTGGTGCAAATTCCCAAATTCGTCGTCTACATCAGTGGTTCCCAACCTTTTTGTCTTGCACACCCATTGGGCCTTTCATTTATTCTACAAGTACCCCCTGCCTCGATGGTTTTGTGGAGTAGTTAGAAAGTGAATGACTAAAACTCCTAATTATCAGTAAAAAAAGACAACTAAATACACTGGAACTCTCACTCTTTACAGTTACATGTTTTTTAAGCTTTTCTTTGACTATAACAACCAAAAATGCAATTTGTTTTATCTATTTTTTTATCTGAAATTAATCCAAGTACCCCCTGCTAACCTCTCGCGTATCCCAAGAGGTCCCCGTACCCCTGGTTGAGAACCACTGGTCTACATAACAGGGAATGCTATCTATAATGCTAACATTAGCTTCATGCTACATGCTAACGGCTACTTTTGTCAAAACATTCCTAAGAACCCACGTTTGATTTATTTGTGTGCTATATGTATGTGTATAGCCACCAGAAAAGGTCCTAAACAGAACGATGTCCATAACAGACTTCCTTCCCCTTGCTAGGCCACGCCCCCTAGTATGACACACTGCCAACATATTAATTGTAATTTATTGTTTTTGAAAATGGAGATGGGGACAGTTCAATGCCAAGATCGAGTTCTTCATTTTGTTTATTTTGTCTTTACACAGTGGATGAGATAATGCAGTGATCTACAATGGCAGAGCAGGTTTTCATCATACTTCAGGGAGCGAGTGTGAAGAACCAGAGTCGGTCGATCCAAACAATGCTTTATGTAAAACCTCCCAAGACCGTGTCATGTGTGAGAAGCGAACAACACACCGACAACAGGCTCAAATATAGAACATGCCCATAAAAAGACAGGAACTACAGCAGCAGAACAGAAGAGAGAGAGAATGAGGGAGGCAGACAGAGGCAGAGGGAGAGAAACAGAGAGAGAGAGAGAGAGAGGGAGAGGAAGAGAGAGAATGAGGGAGACAGATAGAGGCAGAGATAGAGAGAGTGAGTGAGAGAATTAGAATTAGTTAGGGAAGAGGCACTGGTCACACTCCGACACACTTTCTGAATCTAATTCTCTTATTTTATAGTACTTTTGTGGTATAAGCATGCTGGCTACTGCAAGCAATAATGGTCGTGCAAGGCAACTACAGTTGTAGCCAAAAGTTTACTGTCAGGGTATGTAAACTTATGCAGTTCATAGAATATGAATGATAACACAAAAACCTTAATTTCACTCATGGTTAGTGGTTGCATGAAGCCATGTAATGTCAAAAAACCTGTTCGCTTACGCTTTTCAACTAGAAACTAGCTAAATGTCCTGATCAAAATTTTACACATTGTGCATCTTGAAACAAACATCAATGTTTTCAGAGAGTCCTGTATCTCAGCTGAAGTGAGTTTGTCTTTGCTCCTGAACAGTTTTCCTGGCAGTTGTTGAAGGTCATGTAAATGTTAGATCAGGGACATTTGAGTAGTTTCTGTTTGATTGTGATTTCAAAAGAGTAAACTCAGTTCTTCGCAATAATTGGCTTGACACAACCACTAAACATGAGTGGAAAAAAATATTTTGGTGTTATCATTCATATTCTATGAAAAATGGCCAAAAGATTAAAAGGGTATGTAAACTTTTGAGCACAACTGTATAATGTTGCCCTGTGTCCCAACACCGGAGTATCACGATGTCATTATATTTGACCATCACAAAACTTTTTTATATTACTGTATGTAGCTCTGGGCACTTAATTTGTATTATTTACACAGTCAGTTTTCAGACACACAGTTTCCAATCCAGTTCCAGAGGTTAGAGCGTCTATGAAAAGGACTTACAGTGATTGATTTACAACTTTAATTTACATAAAAAAACGAAGAGAAGTGTACACTGTGTGTTTGTATTGTATGTCTCTCAGAGGAGCGAGAGACAGAGACAGTCCTGACCTGTCTATATAACCCTTACTCCTTCCTTGTTTGCATTGGGGACCATGACTGAAAGCTCTTCACAGGATTTCGACCAATGACCTGACAGATTGGGCTAGTCACTTCCTGGTGGGCTCTGCGGACCCAATAACAGTCCCACAACACAAACAGAAGGCCAATGGGATGATATCATATGGGCTCTCTCTCCCAGCACCCTCTTTATGTACGTGAACATGCAGGGAATGTGTTGTATTAGCGTTTTCTTCCTCAAAGAGCAGAGTAATCCCTCTGTGAACGGACCAGCCTGCACTGTGAGGGTCGGAGTAGTCAACCAATGTGACACCAAAGAGCCATATGTTTTAATACAGAAGATGGAACAAAATTTGCCCCATGTTTTAGGACAGGGGTCGGCAAGTTGACTTGGCTGCGGGCCAAATTTTTTTTTTTGCAACAATAGGTGGTGGGCCAGCCTTCTTATTGGTCTATATAGGCCTATATCTACATAGTACTTAATATTTATAAATGCATGGATATTGGATGCATACAGTTTAAAATCAAGATAACCCCAAACAATTAATATTTTAAAATAAAATATAGTTTAAAACAATACTCTCCCCAAGCCTATGAGCAATTTCCGTGAGTTACACGTGGGTCGCTATCTAAAGGACAAAAAAGAAAAATGGACAGTGAAAACAGGGGCTTCATAGAAGAATGGAGAGAAACATATGCTTTCATCTTACCAGGATTTGTGAATGCAAAACCTTTGTGTCTCATCTGCAACAAGGTAATATCCGTTTGGTCCAACTGATGACACATGCACCGCTCCAAGAGTGTGTAAAAGCAGGTGTGTAAAAAGAGTTTATACCTATCCTGCCTGGTTTATTGAGTTTTGATTGAACCCCAAAATACAAGGCACATTTCAATATTTTTTACTGTTTTTTTTCAACTTTTTTCTCTGTCCCCGTGCAGTGCCTCGCCTTAAATTACCTGAGCTGGTTGCTGGTGGGTCGCAGCCATTTTGAGAAAAGTTCTTTGGGTTTGTAGAGCCCTGAGCACCATTTCCGCCTGTCAAAGAGAAAACACACTTTGTAACAATAATAACGAGGTCATACATGAAGCAATGGTCTTTAAACTGAGTATAGTCTTGTGGTGTAGCCTATATGGTTTTCTTCCCATGCCTCAGCGTGGGCCAATAAAAAGTGCACACAGATTCGCTTATACACACAATGTTTTGTAAGTCCCAGCCATCCGTGTCCGTTGTGTTTGGAGAGAGACCTCTAGTCCTGGGCCGAGGGAACCACCGTGAGCTTTGTCCATAAAAGGAGCTCCCTAACTTTAAGAAACTACCTCTGGCTTTCATTAAGTCCATTATCTCCTCACGCTCTTTAGGTGACGGGGCACTCAGATAAAGAGGTCTTCTTTCGTGGGACACAGCCAAAAATAGCCACCGTTTTTTTTTTTGGCTTCTTAGTATAATCTTCTTCTTACGCTTCTATTTTTGTTTAGGAGCTATTGTTGCATGTCTGGACACAATCCACTCTAAATGAGTTGAAGAGAGATCCAATCTTCACCAAAGAGGAAAAAATTCTTCTGCTTTTTAATAAATGAATGAAAAGTCAAAGTTCATCCATACTCCCATCCTTTGATCAGACTGCAGGAAAGCCGCTCCCCAATGACACAAGCTATATCTCAAATTATACGCTTGGAAGATTTGCTTTATGTGATGAGAAATGTATGACTTGTTTATGAATTTATGTCCAATGAAACAAAAAAGAGCAAAGAAAAGTAGAATAAATATTATTCCTAGTGATCAAGAACAAAGCAAAGACACATTCCTCTTTTATGAATTAACTGTGTTTTCTTCTGTTCTTATGAATCACTTTGCACAATAGTATGTCAATACACACTGTAAATCCAAATAGTGTTGCATACTTAAAGCTGAGGAAATAGGTAGCATTCACGACTTTAGTTTTTCAGATGTTTTCCCTGATCATTATTCAATAGTGATTGGATTCACAAAGCTGCCATATTATTGTTATCGCTGAAAGCCCTTTCTACTGGGCAACATCAAGCACATGTTTTTGATTGTCACTACTTTTGGACACCTTTATAAGAAAATAATTAGGCCACACACTAGAGGATTTTTAGCCAGATTTTTAGTCTTAGGAGGCGTGGCTCAATAAAAACTTTCTCTCATTGCATGATCTGTGGTGGGACTCCTCATGTGTGTGTATGTGTGTCCTCATGTCTGTCCTTAAGTGTGTGTTGTCTTTGCACAGATCTTTAGTCTCAAAAGATTAAAAATCCTCTAGTGTGTGGCCACCTTTAGTTCATATGTGCTGAGAGAGAAGACTTTGAACATTGTTTTTGTTTCATGTGGATTGGTCACAGAATTACAGCGGAAATGATAATTGACCGGAGTTTACGGATGGCTAAGGCCAGGCTAGGTCAGACTCCACGAGTGACAATAACATGACACTAAATACAAAAAAGTACACAATGTACTCATTATTTTCAGTAAAAAGGCTGAGGCTGCATTGCACTTGCTACTCTACATTGGTATAATCTTTGTTTTGCTTTGTTTTTACAGTATGCATTTTGCAATTGACATTCAAATATAGAAATTGATCGACTGTTTTAAATGGACTAAATATAAAAACTTATGTAGGAATATGTTTTCTGCAATTGCGTCATCAAATCTATAGCATTGTCCGCGACGAGTAGTTCTCAAATGTTATAATATGCAACTTTCACAAACTTCAGGGAGCAAAGAGGAGCTTTATTATCACAGTAATGGCAGCAACAGTAATTGGCCTGCTAGTTCACAGATGACCTCAGATTAAAATTAGTTATAATTAACATATTGGTAAATGTTGTAAATCAGTGGTTCTCAACTGGTACGACATCGAAAGCAAACATCAACTTATAGTGGCAAGCCGAGACCATCTGTTGTTTGAATCTGTTAAATATAATTTAAAATACTGTATTTCCCAACAGATTATGTTCAAATGTAATCAAAACAACTAATTACAATAATTGCATCTTATTTTAATAGACTCAGACAGTATTTTCTTACTTTTTCAGTGTTAAATGTGCAAGAAATGTTCACTGGAAAAGGCTTGCGACCTTTTGAATATAGTAAACTCACCAGTTGAGAACCACTGTAAATATTACTATAACCACTCCCCGCCATTGCATTCTGGTTAGATGCTTTTCTGCATTTTGTTTTGTTGTTGTGTGTGAACTTGTAATGACAATAAAGTTTCTATACTACTGATTGATGCACAGCCATAGAGTGAATAATAATGGAGGTACAGTTGGCTGGTTCTCTGTGAAGCCAGTTAGCATGCAGGGGCGGCTCCAGAACACGGAAGCTCCTATTGACTTTCCGTTTAAAATTTTTGACCCCTCTTTAAATCATTATTGGAAATAGTCTTGTTAATATGACCCTCAAGTGCTTGTCTTACCACGCGCTACACGTCCTGTTGTTTGTCTTTTAATATTTTCAACGTTATTATAATATATCAACAAAAAATAACTGGTCAATCAGGTGCCTTCTTGCTCTGCGGTGGCCAGAGCAAATACCAAATATTGAATTAGGCCTGAAAAATTCAACATGGCGGCGGTTCAAAACGGCTAAACCAGGGATCTCCAACCGGTAGATCGCCAGCCTTTTCCAAGTAGCTCGCCAAAAGATTTCAACATTTCTACGTGCATGATGACTCTTTTTCTATTGAAAATGTTGAACACACTCTTCAAATATTTAAGTAAATAATGTAAAGAATAAAGAGGAAACTGTTGTCATTTAGTTAAATAGTGTTGAAAAAACATCGTGGTTACAGGTCAATTCCACTTCCACTTTCCACAAACAATGAAAGAGGCTCATTTTTCATTTTCTCACACATTTCTAACATCCCAGATAAGTTTTTCACAGCTTGTGGGATCACTTTTTGTGCCACTGTCACCAAAATGCTAGAAAACAAGCCTGCATGTTCATGAAATTGATATAAATGCTTCATTATTTTCTTAATGTCTGAGTAAACATGCTAAAGGAGGACAACAAAAAGTCATTCTACTAGAAAAAAATCAGGTGGAGCGTTGCATACCAGGAGTTACACGTGTTTATCTGAACATTAGTAGCTTGCTGCCAATTTTGTTATGTAAAAGTAGCTCACGGCATAAAAAAGGTTGGAGACCCCTGGGTTCAACTGTTAGCATGAATTGGCTTCATTAGCTCGCATTGAAGGCTATGGGGAAAACCACGCAAGCTACCTCCATTATTATATACACTCGAAGTTCACAACACACAAAGGTCTTTTCTTCACAAATGTCTGCTTTTACAACGTAAAAGGGTGACCACCTCAAATCGTTGTGAAAGTGGGACAAGTCACGTGATGCGTTGGGACATGGAGCGTCAGACATGACAAATTAAAACTATAATATACATGAAGCGTTTCCTTTGCTAAATCACACATATAGATAGAAATAGGTCACAAAATATTCTAATCCAGAAAAGGTAGGACATAAAATGGTACATTATATTTTTAATGACCCATAACAATATTTTAATGTCTCAAAATGCAACAAATCTATTGATTGATCTTTTTTTTTATTATTGGAAACATTAAAAATTTGGATATTTGACAAATTGGGCAAAAATAATTGTGGTTCACTCATGCATTCATTTACTCTCTGAAAACTGGGAAATACTGGTGGAGAATTTGTCATTCTCTATCCAACTTCATTGAAATAGTGTTGGGTGGGACAGAGGGGGACAAAGGTCTAAAAGCAGGGTTCATACAGGTAGCAGCAAGTCAAATGTAATGCTATTTAATGCCAAAATGTTTAATGCCACGAATTCCATATAAATTTCCATATTCAATAGAAAATTTGATAGAATGGAGACATTTTCTACAAAAAGTGTATAATTTCTGCCAAAACTCCAGTCTAGGCCCTAATTTTTGTATTTTTAACAAACTTCTGCTGTAAAAGTAGTTGAACAATGCCATTATTTTTCAATAACTTTTGATTTAATGCCGGTTTGAATTCAATTTAATGCTTTTTAATGACATTTAAGGTCTTATTTTTGACAAAATTCATTTAATGACTTTTAATGCTTTTTAATGCCCCTTGGAAACCCTGGTTACATTATCGAAACAGGTGGGACGGAGGGGGACAAAGGTCTAAAAGGCTGTGCAGGGCAACCAAAAGAGGAACAGGTGCTCACCCTATGCAGAGTACTGACTGAATGACCAATCTGATTTCCAAATTACAACTAAGACACAGATAAATTATAATGAAAAGCCAGCAAAGCATCCAACTTACATGTTTCTCCACGTCTCGCCCAATGATCTGACTGTGTCTCATGTACTCGGCCACCGGACCTCTCAGAAGCACGTCAAAGGCCTCCACGTGCTCTGCCATCTCTGCTACAATAACACACCGATGTCAACAGGTTTACAATAGTCTCACAGTACGCCGTTTGTAAATGTACAATCAGTTTTATTCCAGAGGCCTAAAGACTCACCTCCGTTGATGCCGTTGACACAGTCCCCGTTCATGGTCAGACCGCTGGATGCCTGAATCGTGGCGGACAGCTGCTCCAGTCGAGTCACGGCCCGCTCCAGCCGCTCCATCAAACCCTCCATGACGACAAAACTGAGAACAAAAATAGATTGTGGCCGTGAAGGTAATGTCTGCGGTTCGACAAACATGATTAAGGCAAGACACTGCAGGTGAATAGGGGAAAGAATGTGTTGCAAGTTTTCTTTTGTTTAAAGTTTCCATAACAAAATGTGCAGGAAAAAAGGCCAAATGTTAATAATGGACAGAGCCAGGTTTAAATGTATGGCTTAATTTTGTTGACAAATTAGTTACAAAGATTTGTTCAGAGGGGATGTTGGATTTTGTTTAGTTTTTTGAATAAGATAGTTATTGATGAA
Organism: Lesueurigobius sanzi; assembly: GCA_900303255.1. Taxonomy (NCBI): domain Eukaryota; kingdom Metazoa; phylum Chordata; class Actinopteri; order Gobiiformes; family Gobiidae; genus Lesueurigobius; species Lesueurigobius sanzi. Next base: position 6,035 of record OMNZ01011551.1, on the reverse strand, counting down.
TAAATCTGTAGAAATACAAATTTAGCCTTATTTGAGGTTCAGAACTCAATAAATCATACAGGAATTACAAATTTAAAAATCTCTCTGAACAAACTTTCAAAAATATTGTTAAGCACATGACTGGGGCATTTGGTGTCTGCAGCAGCTAATAGTGGAAATTTGGTTGTGACAATTTGAGAAAAATGAATTATGAAAAGATTGCGCTTGGATTTTCAATTTCCTGTATAATTCTACAGAGTAATTTGTCTTTTGTTCTATAATTATGCTAAGATAGAAATTGGCCCAAACCTGAAAATTGAAAAAAATAACTTGAGTTTCTCCTTTATTGTTTTATTTATTCTGTCTTTACATTTATATAGCATTTTTCTACCTTCTTTAGGCACTCAAAGCACTTTCATCAGGAACCACTCCCCCATTCACACTCTCGTCCGCAGACACTGGAGGCGAGGTGGTGAAGTGTCTTCCCCAAGGACACAACAGTGTGCACCTCCGGGATTCGAACCAATAACCCTACGGTTACAAGACGACCCACTCTACCGTTTGCTGTGCTATAAATGTTTTTATTTCGAAGGGGGGTAGGCAGTGATGGTCTTGGGCTGCCTTGGGAGCAGGGCGCTGGGGAAATGAGCCCCCTTCCTCTTGTTCTGTATAAATTATTTTAACTTTTGTCTGTTCATTGTTGTTCACATCATGTCCCCCTTTCCCTTTTCAGGACGACCTGTCGACCGGGACTTTTCCACCGTGGCGTGACATGGATGGATTTTACATTGTTGTTAGGACATTGCATGTATTTGAATGAAAGTGAAGCTCTTTGAGGCAAACTAAATTATACAATTATAGCTTATATATTGCTAATTTTGCCTTGCCAAGTAAAAATAAATATGGCTCTGGAATGAGTATTTTTTGCATTTAAAATCAGAAATTACAGTGAGATGTTTTTTTTCCCCCTCAATTCAAGGGCACATATACTTCAAGAAAATGTTACTTTGCTTTTGGCGGTGTAAACATAATTATAGTCAGAGCATTAACATTTTTTTTTGTTATTAATGATTAACATATTATGAGGAATGTAAATGTATTCTGGATGATAAATGAACCATTATTATTATTGTTATAAACTGTTTCCAAATGCAATTTGATTAAATATGATGCTAAAATCACATAAGTTTACTGGCAGAAAATATATGAATTTTCTGCACTTTAAGGTCGTACACCTCACAGTGACACCATGTTGCTTCAAATATTTATTCATTATTGAGTGGAATTTAATCCTGAATCCTTCTGTTTACACAAAGCCTCTATTTGCACATTGCTGCAAAGTAACACACATGTCTTAATGACTCCTGCCAACCGTTCCAGTGACGTGAACTAAGCTAAATCAGTCATAAAACGCACCACAACTTTCTGCATTTACATACGACGGCTAAACATACAATGGATTTGGATTCTCGTCTGTAATCTTGGTAAATTATGACTCGTAATTACGCGAGGCAAACATGTCTGAATGGGCGTTATCGAACTGGAGTCTTCTCTCAGCGGTGCCAAATGCTTCTTGCTAACCCTCTCCGTCTATTTCTGGTCTCTGGGTCACAGCAGCTCCGAGACGAGACGCAAAACCTGGACAGCACTGGGCAACGTTGATCTGAAGACAGACTGACACGCTATGGAGGAATATATTACAACATGGCAACAGAAGCCAGATGAGTGTCAGTGGTGTTATGTGGCATTTGCTCTGAAAGTTGATATTTATTTATTATTATTATTTATTTATTTATTCGAGCAATTTAAACAGAACAAAAAAACATCCATGTGAGTTACATTTTTCATATGTACATCAGGCATCACATGTTATCAACACAAATACAATGGATACGTAATCAAATATATATTTGCTCGAAAGGGAGTGGGATGAAGTAACACTTATTTATCCTCACCCCCATTTTCCATACACATTCTAAACTAACAAATTATGCTTAGTTCCTAAGTTACATACACATGTACATACACAATAAGCACAACATCTACAAACTCTCCGATGACAATAATCCATGTTATATCTTATTGTTCTTCCTCCGCGCTATACTGTGAAAATATGAATTGTTTGTACATTGATTTCAATCTGTGAATACTGACCCCCTATGGAGCAGTGTTCATTTCGTCAAAGTAATTATTGTGTCGACAAAAATTAGACTACAACTAAATTAATGTAATTAATGAGACTAAAGCAATTAAATCTCCATATATTGGTATTTTGATCAATAAAAAAAAAAATACAAATGACAAGAAGGACCTGTTGTTGAGGACAGGTGCCAATACCACTCGAAATACGAAAATTCACAAATGCTTTCCTTGATCATTATTTGGAAGTGATTAGATTCACAAACACGCCATGTTATTCTTATGGCTGAAAGTCCTTTCTACTGACTAGTGTTGTCACAAAACTAAAATGTCAAACTCGATTTCGATACTGGAAAAAAACTCGATGCTGATTTTGGTGGAAAAAAAACCTCCGTATTCGAAGTCTTGTGTTTCTTATCCGCTAAAATGTGCTTAATCCTATCAAATCCAAGGTAGTTTGCTCCGCAACCGTGAGTATTACGGTATGATGTTTATGTTTCACAACTGCTTCGTTTAGGAGCTATTGACCTCGGAAGTCCGAATCTGTCAATATGGTGCTAACTTTACCTCACTGAAGAGTTTGGGGTGTCTATCTTTTAGATGCTTTGCCAAATTTATCTCGCTTCTCAATTTGGTGGCTACCGGTTTGCAGCATTGGCCACGTAATCAAAATATTGTCTTCCTTTAGCATTGTCAACTAAAACGGGCTGTGAAGTGTCTGGTGCCATCGTAGTTGTAGTGTAAAGTTTTGCTAGTCTGGGCGGGCCGTCGGAGAATCAGGTAACAGTATTTAAGTAGATAAAGGTATTGTCGACCAAATGGAAAAGACAGCCAAAAGGCAATCTCGAGAGTCTTGACAGGTTAATGCATGGTAGGGGTGTTCATAATTATGGGCTTAATCGATTAATGGAAGAACTGGCAATTAATCATTAGGATGAATGGAAGGGTAATCGGAATATGAGGGAAAGTAACCCATTTTAACTGATTTTTAGGATATGCAAGTCTACTGTATATTGTGTCTGCAAAATAAAAACGATTGTTTATGATTTTACAAGTAGAAAATGGAATCTTTATGTGAAAAATGTGATGTAGAATGACATAAAACAGTTAATCAATGATTGCTCAATAGACCACCTAATTGATTCAAGAAGTTGAACAAAATGGGCATCCCTAGTACTGGCACATGGCGATATTTAAAAACGAAAACGTTTCTTCTTAAGTGACGCTTCTTCAACAATATTCTTTGCTTATGAGGTCAGTGCACTCCACCTATATCAATCAGGGTTTGGTGAACTGTGATTATATAGTAAGTCAGTAGGCAGTGTTACAAGTCCGCCAAGCCACCAGTCAGAAACTGTTGACGGTGTATTGTCAGAAATGCATTGCCAAAGAACATGTAGCCCATACTGTCTCTTTGCTGCACTGAATTTGAGAAACAGGCCAGTGCTTCTGATCCATGACCAGACAAACTATCTGGCAGTGTAATGTATGAAGTGTGGTCATAACTCATGTTGGATCAAATACAGAATCTGACAAAGTCCCCCTGTAGCAACCGCCTGTAGCTACATAATCTTCAAGCAACAGGTGGGTGCATCACCCTATAGACCTCAAAACCCCCAACAACAGCTGCCAATGCACAAGTGTCCCTCTGGAACAACACTCGCCCTGCGTCTGTGTGCCCTGAACCCACTGCTCTGCTATCTGATCTGCGGGGCTATATTGGGCCACTTGGTGCTATGGTGACGGCAGTCCAATGGGGTGTTCTGCAATGTCTGCTGTTGGAATATATCGCCAACCTATACTAGGCTACATATAATGAAGATTATTCATACAAAATGGCAAAAAAACACATACCAATACAACAGATACCAATTGTGACTTGTTAAATACCCCATTGCAAACTACCAATAGGTCTACATTCTGATTAGATATTCTAAGTTGGGTACATTTTCCAAAGTGCGGCACAGGTAAATATAAAAAGATGAATTTAGCAGTACAACAAACAATAAAACTGTCAGTTTTAACTTTCCTCACATATTTGTACAATCCTGATTATTCACAGGGATGAGTTTATAAGCACGTTTCACTATTTGTAGGGTCACTTTTCAAGGCTACTATCGCAATAATGATAACAAGAACATGCCTGGTATGTTCTTGAGCAAAAAACTTTCTTTTCACAAATGTCTACTTTTTTAATTTACTGCAGGAGGATAAACCCAATTACCACTACCAGGAAAAGTATCATATTATTATTATTATTTTTTTTTTTTTACCAAAATAAAGCAATTTGCAGTAGATCCCTCCATCTGCAGTCTCTGGTGCTGAAGCAGGCATGACTGCTCTTGGCTCAGTGACAAACCTTACCGCCCCTCCGTCAAAATCTGTGACGTGGTGCCATGAGACAAAAGGTAGAAACTACACAAAGACGAAGGCTAATATAGCAGCCTTCTTCACTATTTTCCAGCTATTTCGTTACACAAACACCCACCGGATACAGCCCACCTAAATTAGCCTACCCTTCCTTCATCCTTCACGCGCATTTTTTTTTTAAACGGCACAACTTGAGCTACATGCTTGGATATAAAAGAGACATTCCCGCTCACCTGTGTGCTCTGGTCTTTGTTTTGATGTTGATGCCAGTTTCTTCGGTGATTTTGGTGGTGACCGTCCAGTTGCGAGGCGGTGTCCCCTGCCTCCTGCGCACCGCTCCAGACTCTTCCGGGATGTCCTAATTAAGAAACGCGGCTGAACCCGAGAGGCTCCAGTGCGCACATAGCGGGACCATGACTCAGGGGTGCAGTAGTTAGGATGAAGCCCTCCAGTTTATAAGTATTAAGCTTAATGGATGAAGCTGAAAATCGAAGATAATATATTTTAAAGTATAAGAGCTGAGGAAGAACTAAAGGGTAGTCGATCTCACTTGGATTTTTGTCATCAGTAGTGATGGGATTTATGCAATGCTGGAAGAAGTATTCATTCTTACTTAAGTAAAAGTGCAGACCAAAAATGTACTTAAGTAAAAGTATCTGACAACATTTTTACTTAAGTCAAAGTATAAAAGTATCCATTGTAAAATGTCCTTCATAAGTAAAAGTATTTAAGAGTTTAATGTGCAGGATATTTTTTTTACTTCTTTGAATCAAACCAGGTCTAAATGAGTAAACCACCAACTCAGGTCAGAAACAGGACTAAACCACAACCAAACCAGGACTAAACTAGGTCTAAACCAGGTCTAAATGAGTAAACAACCAACTTGGGTCAGAAACACGTCTAAATCAGGTCTAAACCAGGACTAAACCTCGACCAAACCAGGACTAAACTAGGTCTAAACCAGGTGTAAACTACGACTAAACCAGGTCTAAACCAGGACTAAACTATGTCTAAACCAGGTCTAAATGAGTAAACCACCAATTCAGGTCAGAAACAGGTCTAAATCAGGACTAAACCACAACCAAACCAGAACTAAACTAGGTCTAAACCACCACCAAACCAGGACTAAACTATGTCTATACCCTAACTCAGGACTAAACCACAAACAAACCAGGGCTGAATCAGGACTAAACCACAACTAAACTAGGTCTAAACCATCACTAAACTAGGTCTAAACCAGGACTAAACCAGATCTAAACAAGGTCTGAGTAAACCACTAAACCAAGTGTAACCACTTACTGGTCAGGCTGCTGATTGAAATACAGCCTGGTGTCCTCATCATTGTCTCCAGTGGGGTTTAGTCAACTTAAGTCTGCCCCATAAGTTCCACCTGAATATTCATCCTGGCTCTAGTGGTGTTCTGACCGACATTATAGGATGATAACTGATAGATATAACAGATATGACCCAGTGCCTTACAGTCCTTGCAGTCCACACATTCAGAGTTATCCATCCAATAGGGCGGATATGGACAGAATGAGACCTAA
>OMNZ01011550.1:0-13242 GCA_900303255.1 Lesueurigobius sanzi | reverse complement strand
CAATTTCTACTTAAGCAAAAGTATAAAAGTGTCCACTGTTAAATGTACTTTATAAGTAAAAAGTAAAAGTATTTTTTAAGAGATTACTGTGCAATGTAAATCAAACCAAGACTAAAACAGGACTAAATCAGGACTAAACCAGAACTAAACCAAGACTAAAACAGGACTAAATCAGGGCGAAACCAAGACTAAACCATGACTAAACCAGGACTAAATCAGGACTAAACCAGGTCTACACCAGGACAAAACCAGGTCTAAACCAAGACTATGCAGATACGAAAAAAGGGTCAGCACAACAAAAATTTAAATTAATTTTTTTTTATTACTTACACCACAGTGACGTTTCGGGCTTTGGCCCTTCTTCAGACACTAAACCAAGACTAAACCAAGACTATACCAGGTCTAAACCAGGTCAAAACTAGGATAAAACCAGGACTATATGACCAAGACTAAACCAAGTCTAAACCAGGACAAAACCATGGACTATAACAGGACTAAACCAAGACATGACCAGGTCTAAAGCAGGACTAAATCAGGTCTAAACTAGGTCTAAACTAGCTACAAAACCAGGACTAAACCAGGGCTAATCCAATTCTGATAACTTTGAAAAGGAAAAACTGACTTTTCCTATATATTTTATAAATGTCTTTGACCCTGCAAAATGATATCTGGATGAGTAAAAAATACTGAAATTAAGAATATTTGAGTAGGAAATGCTGTTTTGGTCCTTGGTAACGATTGACAGTCTATTCACTGCACAAATGCATCAGAGAGAATACTCCTTACAAATCTAAGCAGCATCTTGAGGGTCAATGTGAATAGGTCAGAATGTTTTTCCAACCTTTAGCACCAAGAGAGGTGGGACTTAAAGGTTAACTCCTCCAAGTGGTTCCTTCTTAAGAGACCCACGAGCATGTCACGTCTACTCATTTGCTGACGAAGCTTTTTGGATAAAGAGCGAAACATCCTACACTTCAGTACAGATGAAGACTGAAGAATCTTTGCCATAGGAATATATTGTTTTGTCAAACAAATGTAATAATGTATACACAACCTCTGTCCCAGATGTCCCACTTTTTAACCAGTGCCATGCCCAAAGCTGTGTCTTTTACATGAAACGTACAGTGTATGCATTAAAAATACATTTTTTAGCAACTGAACCCATTAAAAACCTTAATCGTATCCCATCAATGCTGATTGGAAAATGTTAATAACATTATACTTTTTTTTAAACCAGGAAGTCCCTTGATATACAGTAAATCTCTTTTTCGAGGGAGATCTGGCCAAGAGGCATCAGTGATATGTAGCTAGTAACTTAATACAAGCAATTTGCAAACAGAATTACATATTCTTTGGTTATTCTCTGACAGGACATGGAGCTCAGGCAAATGTGTTTCTGAAGCAGGAGAGAGTTTTGAATATATTTCCATGAACAGGGAGCAAAATTTGGTCACCCTAGCCATTCTCCACCAGTAACATGTGCTTGGAAGTGGAAGAGAGTCATATAAACCAACACAAGCTTTTGAAGCACGTTGATTATGCACATTATTATGCTTTTTTGACACTTTTTGGCAAATTGTATGGCACAAAAATGCACAAAGAGGGAAGGTGCTGTTATTTTAAACTAGACATTTTAGGGAAACTGATAAAAATGCAAGCTGACTCAAACATTGAACAATATACAGAATCCTCACAGCTGTAGCCTTAGTCAAAAGTCAACCATGCTGAAATAGCCCTATGCCCTGGAGACACAGTTTATTCATTTCCCCAGGGCAACTTGAATATGTCAACATTACAGAGCACACACAGGGCAATCCAAGGCCCATGACTGAGCACGATGACCCTCTGGGGTGCTTGGCCTGTATGTAGGCCTGCCCTTCTGGGAATATACTGCTTGGGAAGAGCTCCACGACACGAGAACATTTTTGCAATATTTCATGACTGTATTCAATTTGGTGTAAATACTAAACTTAAAAACAAAAAAAAACCTAAATCTGGATTAAAAAAAGTAAAACTAAATTAGTAAAATCATGACAAATACTGAAATCCTTGCACATTTTTAAGTTCCCACATGTTTTTTTTAAGTTGTGTTTTGCAAAAATGTGGAAATGTCAGTCACATTGAAGACCTCAGTGATTTTACGATTGTTGCATCTTGTGATGTTGCGACAGTGATAATTTGGTGATGTATTGAGCAGCCCTAGGCCCGAGTATTCCCAGACTGGAGCTACATTTAGCCTTCTGCAACCTTACAGTGTTGTGGGCCATGTGTTTTCTGGCTTTGGACAGTGAGCGAAAGTGACACTGCCTTAGAAAGCACAGTTTTTGTCCATCTAATGACTCTTTTTTTAGGCCAGCAGTGGAGGGAGTTCACTGTGTTCTGGTTTGTAATTTTTTTTTTTCTTCTCCTTGGAACATGACGTGGCGCTGTGTTCCAGTCAGCTAAGCAAAAATCCAGGAGGATTGAGCTTGATGCTGCATGATTATTTGAGGTTTTGAAAAGTATTATCTAATTTACTTTGGAATTAGCACAGACTAACAGACCTGTTACAATGTTAAATATGATTGAAACTGTATGCAGTAATACAATACAATATTCACTAGAAGACACATATGATCACTAGGGCTGCAACTAATGATTATTTTGGTAATCAATTCATCAGCCAATTATTTGTTATGATTAATCGATTAATCGTTTGACTGCAAAAGATGCATGGAAAGTGTTTTTACTTTTAGCCAAATAAAGCTAAAGTGACACGATTTGGCCATCTATGCTCTGCCTGATCCCGTACTGCCTTTGCTCTACCCGATCCTGGCAGACCTCGGAAACTAAGCAGGGCAGGGCCTGGTCAGTACTTGGATAGGAGACCGCAGGGGAATGGCTCATGACCCCCCCCAAGTCCCTATCCTTGGGCCTGGACCTAAGATCCTGGGGCCTGATCTTGGTCTCGTCATCCACAGCCACAGCCAATCACAATCATGGCCAGGAAGCCTGAGTGAATGTAGAGTGTGAGTGAGTGTTGGTGGGCAGTTTTTTTTTCTCTGTCATTTTGAAGGACAGGGTTGTAAAATATCTGCCGTGAGCTACTTTCATCCTTAATCTCTCATTATATACCTATTAGCACAATCTTGGAACATAGTGTTAAAACTTGTGTGTAAAACTCTTGTACACGTTTCACACGCCATGCCGAGAGAGAATCTGTATTGTCTCAGAACCTCTAAAATTTAGTCTGTGATTGTGGAAGTGAGAGACTGAGATGGTCCATATTCTCCTCTGATCAGATTATGGTCAAGGATTTATCTCATATTAGGGACAAACGGAGCTAAAATATCTCGAAAAAACTTCTAAACCCTATACCTTTAGAGACAAAATTGTTTTTTTCATCAAAAATACAAAATTTGACTTTAATTCTTGCTCTGTCCGAGTCTCTGCATCCCAGGAACGATTAATCAACTAATCGATAGTTCTTGCAGCCCTAATGATCACAGCGGCATGCCAGCTGAACCAAAATGATCAGTATGGAAGAAATCGAAAGTTAAGTACTCTGAGCGTGAACTAAAGATGGTCAAGTTTAGGGTTAAAGGCGTTATCAATTGAAGCACAAGAGAACTTTGCGATGGTGAGAACATTATTGAGACAATTGATTCACAGGCTTTAGTGCCATTGTCACAACTTGGTCACTTTACTGTTAAAAAGAGATTATTACAAGGCCTAATGGCAGCTCTGCACCAGTCCTTGACTACTTCTCATGCTTCTGGAAATTGTCCACTATTCCTACTCGTCGTCTTGTGCAATGAAAGTGTTACATCAGACAAAAAGACAGGCCAAAGAGACTGCATAGTTACATACTAGCTGTCAAGTGTGCAGCGGAATCAAGGGGTACAAAGTTTGGGATGAGTTGATTTCGGCTAGAACAAGGAGGGCATAAGTTTGGTGTCAATATTGGTGGGGACACTATACTGTATATTTGAGTAAAAAAAAGTCTAATCTAATGTAATTTTCGCTCCATAAACGCACTGTATCCCAGTTACAACCCGAAAATGTGAAGATCTCCGCAACTACTTGACCCTTTAAAACAAAAAGTGTGAAGATCGCCCAGTGAGAAGATCTCTACATGAGGTTGGCGGGGACAACCCTGTCATCCTGAAATACTGGTCCCCCATGATCCCCACACAAACCTACGCCCATGGGCTATACAGCAATTCAAAAACACAACACATGCTTCCATTTGAAATAATAATGACCTCAGAAGTTGTCTCTTTCGTCTGTATCGTGTATTGCATGTATTTTGGCCAAACATATTTGGTCGAAGTGAAGGGGACATCCTCCGAACAGCCAAGAGTACAGCTTTAGATTCTCCATCACAACTGTCCTTTTCCATCTAATCAGAAAGAAGAATTCATTTTCAATACAAACGCAAAGCAAAGTACTTTTTATCCCGATGTCTCGCTTCCATTAAGATGCAGATGTCAGGAGAAACAAGCGCTTTCTTCAAACCGTTCCCATTGGACGTCCGACATTCGACTTGAAACTGTGTTCCACTTTATGCATGTATTATTCAAAGTCACTGAATTCGCCAGATGAATTTTAAAACATCCAGAATAGGCACTTTTGGAGTTACATGCCACATAAGCTCCTCGCCTCTTGTGTTTTAGTTGATGAGTGGAAAGGTGTTTGTGCAAGCAGTTCCAGTAATGCCGTGCACAGGAAGCATAGTTTGAATAAATTTGTTTCGACAGCCACGGCCCTGGTTAGAACATATGTAAGAGGCTTGTCCTTTGCAATACTGGCAAAGGCAGGAAATATTTATGCTCCATTCTCAGGTTCTGGGCAGAGATAGTGGTTTCTTAGAAAGACCTTGTTATACGTGCCTTTTTCAAGCTGCACTGCAAAAAGTGATCCAAAAATAGGTACAGGTTTCTTGAAATCAGTATATTTGCCCTTGATTTGCGTAGAAAAATTCTTCAAATAAGAAAATTATATATATTACATTTAAAATGTTATAATAAATATAATTTGAATGCAAATAAGTTGTTTTTCTTATTTCAAAAGCAAAAAGTCTTCCATTGGCTGAATTTTTACTTGACAAGTCAGAATTACTCCAATTAATGTAAAAAACACAACTACATGCTACACAACAGGAGGTGTTCCTCATTCATGCACTCATATAGTGTTGGGGAGTTACAGAATACTAAATAAGTGGCTTGAAATATATTTTGTAACGTATGTTGTCCTAACAGAGTATTGTATTCTGAATACTTTGCATTATGTGAGAGAATAAATGCAGCACTGGTGCATGAAAAACCCCCAAAACAAACACTTTGCCTCTTCTTCCAAGTCTTTTGACCGTTTCTTCCATCTATTAATGTTGTGCGATATGAAGCTAAAGTGATTGAGAACTGCAATGTATTCATTTAAATTCAGAAAAGTAATTGTTTTCTAAAAACATTCAAATGAAATGAGTAGCTGTGCCAAAATAAAGATACTCAAACTTTGTATCCTAAATGTTTTCCGTTATTCCTCAACACTGTCCATATTATATTCCACTACGGTTTTCACAGTTTGATGATTTGAGCATCCAATGTGATCCCTAAATGTAATAATATAGTATGCCTTCCTAAAATCCAAGTCTTTTTGACAGTCTTTTGGACAAACTAATCCAAAAATAAGTTATTGAAATGAGAATATTAAAAAATATATATTTGCCAATGGAATAAGTATTCTTGCACCTAAAACAATGCACCTACAACAAAGATGACATTTTTATTGGACTTAAAAAATAGATAATATTAATAATCTCTTTTTCCTCGAAATATTGGGGGGAAACCTTATTCCGTTGGCAGATTTTGTCTTGGCACAACGGGATTACTCAAATTCTTAATTCCAGTCATTTTAACTCATCAAGATGTTTTTTTTTTTTCAGTTTTTGTCTGATCTTATTTGTCAGGGGAAAGCTTTCAGTCAATCAATTAGAAAAAAAAAAAAAATAATAATTTACTTGAAATAAGAATGTTGTTGATGTGTTTTCTTAATTTAAGTGTAAAAAACTGGCAAATTTATGAGGCACACAGTTTTTGCACTATTGGTGGTCTCGGGGCCCTAAGCAGCTGCATAGTCTGCTTGTATAGGCCGGGGTGGCCCTGATCCTGAGCCATGTATCGCGTATCGGATCATGAGGTACCCAGAGGTTTCCACCCCTAATGATGGGTTTAGGTTAACTCTTTATTGGACTGCTTCAAACTGCTTCTTCTCCTAATTTAGCTAAATGAACTGATAGAATAACTTGCTGTGTAATAAATGATGAGTCTTAGCACCTCAGATCTTTCCTTGGAGCCAACAGGAGTTTACTGCACTGGATTATTATGCTTCCACTGGCCTATAATCTTTCTGGCTACTTCCCAAACCATGATTCCGCACAGGGCTTCATTTGTCAGAGCTCTATGAGAAGGGTCCCCGGAGACACAGATAGATTGACTCGTCGTCGATAGCCACCGTTAAGGTCATCTGGAAGTGCTGACTGCGGCGTCTACATAATGTAATATAATGAAGTGAGTCACATTGTGTTGTTATTGTGTATCTTCACAGGTCACGTTTCATATCCAGGCGTACCACGGGCGCAGTGACCAGAGCGTCCACGACAATGTGAAGTACATCATCGACAGGTGAAGCTCGGAAACAGCTGATTATAGTGTACTGTGTGTTTTCATTTTCAACAAGAGGGTGGTGCTTGTCTAAATAATGAATTTACATTTAAACTTTTATGGCACAATTCACAATGATAATCAGTGGTTCTCAACTGGAGCAACGTTGGGATCCACAGTTAATCTAGAAAGACAAGCCACAACCTAAATAAGCATTTAATTTGTAATCTAAAATACTGAATTTTCCCCAAATGAATGAAAGAATCCTATAAAGCTGAAACCATGATCTAAAGAACTCAACAATACACATTTTCAGAGGAATTAGTATTTTTTCCCCCAATTGTATGAAATGTTCCCCAGGAAAGACTCGCTACTCACTGAAAATGGTTCTGCAGCCCACATTTTGGAGAACCTGATATAAAGAGTTCATTAAAATACAGTTGTGCTCGTAAGTTTGCAGACCCTGGCAGAATATTTGGTCATTTTTAAGTGAATATGGATGACAACACGAAAACCGTTTTTTTCACGCGTGGTTTGTGGTTGTGTGAAGCCATTTATTGTCAAAGAGCTGAGCTTACTCTTTTGAAATCATAATGAAACAGAAACTACTCAAATTACCTTGATCTAAAGTTTACATGATGATGAACAGCCAGGGAGCAAAAACACAAATAACTTCAGCTGAAATACAGGACTCTCTGAAAAAAAATGCTGTTTGGTTCAAGATGCACAATATGTAAACTTTAGATCAGGGACATTTCAATCACTCAACTTTATTTATAAAGCGCTTTTCCTACAAGATGTAACTCAAAGTGCATCCCAAACATTTGGGTAGTTTCTGTTGTAATTATGATTATGAGCCACTTTTTTGGCATTAAATGGCTTCAGACAACCACTAACTATGAGTGCACAAAAGATTTTTGTGTTATTCCTATTCTCAAACATTCTGCTGGGAATGTAAACTCATGAGCACAACTGTAAGTATTATTTGGTCATTCCCCGTTTTATCAACTTTATCAAATTCTACACTGACTTTAAAATTGTATTTCTTTTGAGCGTTGCATGAAAACTTGCTCTGCTCATACTCCTCAGGGTGTACCCTTCGATCTTTAGGCAAGGGTGTCCTCTTGAAGGTCCCAAAGATTCACTTTAAAACCCAGGGGAACCTTGCTTTTCAAGCTGTAACCCCCAGACTCTGAAACAACTTGGCCCTGTCCCTCCGTGTGGTCGACTTTGTGGACTCTTTCAAGAAGCATCTCACTTTTCGAAAAGCTTTTAATTGACTGGCTACCTAATGCTGTTTTTTAAATTTCTTTGTATGACTGCTTCACAGGTACGGAGACCACGGAGCCTTCTACAAGTTCAGCACCAGCACCGGGAAGAGCCTGCCTCTGTTCTACATCTACGACTCCTACCTCACCTCCCCCGAGTCGTGGTCCGAGCTGCTGTCTCCCACGGGCGCCCACAGCCTCCGCGGCTCTGCCTACGACTCGCTCTTCATGGCGCTGCTGGTGGAGGAGCGGCACATGCAGGACATCTTGGCGGGAGGCTTCGACGGCATGTACACATACTTCGCCTCCAACGGCTTCTCCTTCGGATCCTCTCACCACAACTGGAAAGCCATCAAGGCGTTCTGCGATGCCAATAATCTGCTCTTCATCCCGAGCGTGGGGCCGGGCTACATAGACACGAGCATCAGGCCTTGGAACAATCACAACACGAGGAACAGAGTGAACGGGCGGTACTATGAGACAGCGCTGCAGGCGGCTTTGAACGTGAGGCCGGAGATGGTCACGATAACTTCTTTTAATGAGTGGCACGAGGGGACGCAGATAGAGCGGGCGGTGCCGAAGAAGACCGTGAGCAGGGTGTACTTGGACTACCAGCCCCACGGACCGGAGCATTACCTGGAGCTGACGCGAAACTGGGTCGAACAGTTCAACAAAGAGAAGGAGCAGTGGCTCATTTGAGGCTTAAAGCGAAGACGGACACATGCAGCAGGGGTTCCCAACGTGGGTGTAGCGAGGCACTGAGCTGAAGATGATTTCATGATCATCAAGAAGCTAATAACACTGTATTTAATATACTGAGTAGCCTACACATAGAAACATATTTTAGTGTCATTTGGTCACAAAGCAAATATTCCAAAAAATATGAAATCAGAAGTTTTTCCCCCTTGAAATTTCTGCAGTAAATGTTTTTAAGGGGGTCAAGTTGATTCAGATTCTTTATTTATCCCACTATGGACAATTCATTTAGAGCATCTCAGAAACAATGTAAAAAAAAATCCAGACGAGACAAAAGAACTTGAAAAGGTTGTGGATTGTACAAATCTTAAATGGCCCATGCCTGATTTTTTTTTAAAGGTACACCACGTTAACCTGGCGTGTGCCAGATTGATATGCGTATCTCTCTGATTTGAGTTCTACGCATTATCAATCTGCAAAGGCTCTCGTACAATCCAGTCGGGAAAGGGAGGGACCGTTAAAAGCAGTACTTGAAGATAATTGGGTGAAGCGCCCGATGGTAGCCGCCTACCGTAGTCAGCGGCAGCTGACTATTGGAGCCTTTCAAGATGTATCCTCACATTTGTGAGATCACAAATCTCGTGAGAATACATCTTGCAGCACAAGGTTAACACCACGTAACATTTCACCCAATAATTAGAACAAAATACAAGCGTCTATATAACACAGATATGTTTAATTGTTGAAAAATAGCTATAAACAATGTGTCTTTGCTGTGAGTCCCAAGACCTGACTTGAAACTTTCCTGGGTGCGGGGACGTCTCCAGCTCGCCTCCATGGAGATGTTGACTAAAGGCAGCCACATATGGAGTTGAAATAGGTTAGGTCCTCATCCAAATCCATTTTTGACTACCCACAGCAAAAATAGCCTTTTTTTCTGACAATAGCTGGTCATTAGGAGCATGTTTTGTATTGGTAACAGTGTAATTCAAAATGTTACACAGTGTGCCTTTAAGTTCACAAACAATGAAAGAAAGATGGTGTGTAGATTTTGAATTGTTAGTTGGGATTTAAATTCATTCCCAACTTCCCCGACTCATTTTCAAAATCCCAATTCTTGAATATATGTGTGGTTTTACAGTGTCCTAAAGGTCCACTGCTAGAAATAAAAGTCTAGTGTAGGGCCTTTAACTCCATCTATATGAAGTCCATGTAGATTACTTCAGTGGTTCTCAACTGGTGTAGCTTCAGGACCCCCCAAAAATATTAACATTAAATTTGACCTCAAATAATTAGCAGTTTGGCCATCTTTTAGTATATTTAATAACTAAATTCTGTATTTATTTGCAGAGTTCCATTGATAGACTTTGATCATAAATCTTCCTATCAAAAATTTACAAAAAAAGGAAATAATCAGAATGGGAAAAACTGTATTAATCTCATGAAGTGAAGGGCAATTTAGAGAAACTTAACACCAGTTGAGAACCACTGGATTACGTGACCAAAATATGCTCATAATACTTAGATTGAAAGTCAATATTTGTGACATGCCTGTATTACCAGATTTGAACACCATTTGACACCGTGGCTACAACATTATCACTAGGGGTGGGCGATATGGCCAAAAAGTCTTTTTATTTTGTGTAAATCATGATTTCAATTTTCTCACATTTCATGTGTATAATGTATTTTAAAAGGCGACTAAAACCATCTGGTTTAGAGCTGGCATAGTAGTGGTTTAGTCTTGGTTAAGACCTGTTTTAGCCAGAGTTTCAGGCCTTGCATAGTTTTGACATATTTCTCTCAAGGTTCAGTCTGTTATTGTCAAGGTTTAGTCCTGATTTAGACCCAGTTTTCTCTTGGTTTATTTCTGATTGAGTCCTGGGTAATCATCATCGTTTCGTTCTGTCCCTGGTTTAGTCCTTCTTAGTTTGGTCCTGGTTTACAGGGTTCATACAGGTAGCAGCAAGTCAAATGTAATGCTTTTTAATGCCATTTTAATGCCCAAATACTACATTTTTAATGCTACAAACACCATAAAACAGAACATATTTAATATTAATTTCCATATTCAATAGAAAATTTGATCCAAAGGACAACTTTTGACCAGAAATACAGTGTGATTTCTCCCA
Source organism: Lesueurigobius sanzi (assembly GCA_900303255.1). Taxonomy (NCBI): domain Eukaryota; kingdom Metazoa; phylum Chordata; class Actinopteri; order Gobiiformes; family Gobiidae; genus Lesueurigobius; species Lesueurigobius sanzi. Next base: position 2,505 of record OMNZ01011550.1, on the reverse strand, counting down.
AAACTCCAGTCTAGACCCTTTTTGTAGTTTGGTGTAAAATGAGTTGAGCAATGTCATTATTTTCTTAGAATGTTTGATTTAATACCAGTTTGAATTCTATTTAATGCTTTTTGATGATATTTAAGGCCTTATTTTAATTCATTTAATGACTTTTAATGCTTTTTAATGCCCCGCGGAAAACCTGGTTTAGACCTTGATTTCAGTCTCTGCTTTAGTCCAGTTTACTTCTTGGTTTAGTCCCGGTTTAATCCAGATTCAGTCCTTGATATTGTCCAATTTTAGACCTAATTGTTTTTTTCCTCCTGGTTTAATCTTGACAATAGAAACAGTGAGTGGAGAGAAGTGTCAGTCAAGATGTTCCCAAAAAGCAGATCATGGAGATCAGATCACGATTGGATCTTTATCATCACGATTGGATCTTTATCATCACATCGCCCAGCCCTAATTATCATCAGCATCTTCTTGAATATATGCATTTATCAAAACAAAGGGCCAGCAGCATCCGATGTTACTCATTCTGCACCCTCCGCTTCAAGCAAAGTCAATTTCCTCGGCCGGTTCTGTTTCGGTGCTATTTGTGGAGCATTGCTAAAAATGGACAAATTCACCACTGAGTAAAGGACGGACTTTTTCTGACTCATTTTACATCACTTTTCATTTAGAACTTGTTTAAAATGTCTCCTCTTACACTATGCAGATATCGAAAGATTTATTTTTCATATTTCATCGCAACTGGAACAACGCCTAATCAAACGATGCAAATAGAAATGCTGATTGTTTTGAATAGGACACAAAAAAGGCAATGCGCTGCTCAGAAAGAAAGACATCAGTCAGCGCTATTTAAATTATATATGGCCATTTTAATAGCATTTCCTTCAGGGGGTGTATCCAAATAAATGTTATATTTTAAAGAATTCAAAGTCCTGTGCATGAGACTACATTCACGAGATTTACTGTTGCCTCTCCTTGTTGTACTTGATAACCACGTCATTACATTTTTAGACATGTTTTTTTTAAATAAAGTTTATTCCCTAATGTGTCTTTGTTTAATGGAAAAGAACCAACATGACAAACAAATCCAAAAAATAAATTAGGAGACTTAAAAAGAGTTAAAAATCCAACTTGTAGCATATCAGATAGAGGATTGTGTATCATTTTAGCCATAAAAAGACAAAAACAAAGAAAAACCAATGGGTGACTTATAGGTTTACCACCATTCTCTGAATCAAGAATAATGTATCCAAAACATAATAAAATATACCATATTTTTGTATGTGTACAGTATTCTTGTGTGATTTGATCCATAACCAAAAAACAAATTACTATGAAAATCATCCAGAAAGACTTAGAGTAACAATGATATGAACATGATACAGCAGACTGTTGCGGTTCTTATTTTTATGAAAACAGTAAAAAACAGCAACTCAACACAGAAAGGCTGAATATATTTTCCCATTATCAAGTATAATAAAATATACAGTATGTTTTACGAAGAGGTTAAAGGTTGGAGTGCTCCTCAAGCTCATGGTGAACCTACCATTGTTCTCATCTCATTGGAGAAGATCGTGGACGGAGCTGGTTGTGCGTCTCAGTGTGGGATACCAGAAGGTCTGAGGTCATTGTCCAACTGAGTCTTCTGACAGTCCATATTTGTGCTGCAGCGCGTCAAGTGTTGAGGAAAGCGCGCTGTAAACACAATCACGGTCAGTTTGTATGGGAAACAGGCTTTCGCTGTCAAAGTGGGGGAGGGAGGAGTACGACAAAGCGGAATACAAAGATGATGCATAATCTATACCATATGGGACCATCGCTGTTGTCGGCCTTTTGAAACAAGCTTGGCATATCTGTAATAAACAGGTGCAACACTCCAGTTTGCAAATGTCTAATCTGTCAGTCCAGTCAAACATGTCTGACAGCACTAGCTTACCACCAACAACACACACCCACCCACTCAAACTTCACTTAAAACCTTCAGTGGTTATTATACACTGCCTGGCCAAAAATAAAGTCACCACCTGGATTTAACCAAGCAACTAGAGCTGGGGTTGATGCAGTTTGTCAGTTTTAGGTTCAGCAACACTATATGCCCAAAGAATGAGATCAGCTGAAACATGAACATCCTGAATTATTATGTACGAGTTATTCCATCAATGGATTTCTTCTTCTCTGATGGCACAGGCATATTCCAAGATGACAATCCCAGGATCAGGCTCATATCGTGAAAGAGTGTGAATGGTCATTTTCACACATGGATTGTCCGCCACAGTATCCATATCTTAACTCCACTGAGAATAGTTGGGATGTGCTGGAGAAGGCTTTGCTCAGTGTTCACACTCTTCATCATCAATACAAGATCGTAGTGAAAAATGAATGCCACGCTGTATGGAAATACAGTGCCTCTCGTAAGTACTAATACACTTTGAACTTTTGCACATTTTGTCATGTTTACAACCATAAACATAAATATTTTATTTTGATTTTTTTACTGAAAGTTCACACACAAGT
>OMNZ01011526.1:2637-15138 GCA_900303255.1 Lesueurigobius sanzi | reverse complement strand
TCAGTCTCTGCTTTAGTCCAGTTTACTCCTTCTTCTTTAGTCCTGGTTTAATCCAGATTCAGTCTGTGATATTGCCCGATTTTAGACCTGGTTTAATCATGAAAACCACTGAATCACGATATGACGATGTTCCCAAAAAAAGCAGATCATCATGGAGATCAGATCACGATTAGATCTTTATCATCTTATCGCCCAGCCCTACTTTGAAGACAGTCTTTAACATTTAATTTTGAAATAAATGTGAGCATTTTCCACTGAACCTATAAGTCATTGTAAGATCAAACTGATTCCATTGTAGTGAGTCGTGTTTTCTTCATTGTGGGTACGGCTGCCCAAACCGTCCATGCCAAAGCAAGCGTGACCTTTAAACACAAAATGCATTTTCAGACAGTATGAATTAATTTCAGAAAGAATAAGGTGAAATTGATTCTTTAACCTACATAACACACAATCATTCCACATGAACCCGTCCTCACATCTCCCTTTCAGCCCACTGTCAAGGCGTTCCCATAGGTTATACCAAGTTAATAACCTGCCGCTGCATCTTGATACCCGGCTTTGTGATGCAAACACATCCTTAATTGCCATCCCATAAGAGCTGAATGGTCTGACCGGATTCTCATTACCCTGGTATGAATCGACACGGGCCTCTCTCTAAGTCACTATAATGGCAAAGTGGCAGAATCCACTCAGGCGAGTAGTAGGAAGAGGGTTAACACAGTGTGCAAACATTCACTGGTAACAAGAGCGGTGTTTGAGTGACAGATGCCCACCATTCAGAGGGTATAGTGGCTTTTAGGTGGACACTTGTAGCTCATTGTGTTGTTTCTCTTTCTCTGTTTGCAGTTCCAGAATAACAACTACATGAACATGGCGGAGGCAAATGGGGCACTGCTGAATGCTGGTGATGTAAGTATAGCTTTGAATTGACTCAACTCAATAAAGAATTACACTGTTTAACTGATATCTATGTTTGTGAGATAAACATGCCATAAATGCCCAACCAAAAGTGGATACAACAAAGACATAATGAAATAATGTCTAGAGTAAGGAGTGAGAGACGTAGCTCATCAGGATTTCAAAATAGCCTGGAGCGTCTTAAGTTTTGGCATAACATAGACAAGCCTGATTTAAAAGACGTCTCTCTAACTGTTAAGAATGAGGTCGGATCGATCGTGTTTTGGGCTTGTTTTGCAGCCAGTGGCCCAGGGAACATTCATTAGAGGAAGAATTAATTCAATTTGAACACATTTTGGGTGGAAAGAAACGTAACACAATCTGCGAAAAAGCTGAAGTCAAAAAGTGTATGGCTTCCACAAATGGATAATAATCCTAAAAACACCTCAAAATCCACAATGGAGGACCTCTAGAGGCACAGTCTGAAGGTTTTCCCATGACCTACACACAGTCCCTTGACCTAAACATCTTTGAAAAACTGAGGGCAGACCTTTAAGGAGCCTAACCCTAAAACTAGAATTGACAAACTGATGGCTGCCTAAAAAAGCATTTACAAGCTATGAAACATAATTATACAGGGTACCCAAACTTTTTTCCTATTCTGCTTTTTTGAAAATATAAACACCCTGGTTTTGTTTGTCATGTAAAGAGAATGTCTAAGCTTTACTTTTATGTCTTTTGGATAACATTTGATCTTCCCCTTGCTTCATTTTCACATTAACAGAAAGTTTGACAAGGGGTACCCACTCTTCTGCACCCCACTGTACATGTTGGTGTTGATGCTCTAAGCTCTGGGAATGAGAATTGTCTATACCGTTCTGTTCTGTAGATATTTGCTGACATAGATCTCTCTTGTAAATGAGACATTGAGGGACTGAAGGGACAAACCTGTATAAATAAAGGATTGTTTAAATGCTTATTATTAATATGACAGCCTGCCCCTTTTAGTTATAGTCTATTCTTATTCACATTTAGTAATACACCAGAAACAAGAAACAAACATCATAAAAAGATAGCAATGTTTGAAACTCCTAATCATATTAAACAGTTGTTAATAAAGCTGATGTCTTATCCATGTTGACTGTGAAAAAATGCATTTTAAAACATATCTCCTATCCCTATAAATATCCCTTGTAAATGTCTCCATTGTGAGATCAATAAAGTTGTATCTGTTCTTTTATTTGACACTGCCTCTGACATAGGCACAGCTCTGCGCCTAGACATGGATGTACCATGCTTTTTCTTCTTTGTCTTGTAACTTCCCAGGGCTGACACTGATGCATCCTGACATGAGCTGTGCGCTGCAGAATTTAGTGATATCTCTCAAAGTGAGGGTTTTAGACACCGCTTTTCAAACAAACAAGATTGTATTCCATAAATCTTAGCTCCACTTCAACTTTTCCACACTTAAAACTAAACGTCACCCACGATATGAAGTTGCCAGAATCACTATGCGCATCATTTTAAGTAGAACGTAGCAGCGCTGTGTCCTACTGCAGCTCGAGTCGCAGCCCTTTGAGTCATACAAGGCAAGACAGTGCGCTAAATTTACCCGTTTTATTCCCCCTCCGCCCACTCCGGCTGCCCTGTCATTAGAGACAAGTGCACCAAAAATACTCGCCGTCCTCTGTGGTTCAAACGGACCAATCTCCTCCAGTTTAGATGCAAGAGATGGATCTGGCTTTCAAAACCCACAGCAAAGCACCATTACGCAGCCCAGATACTGTAGATAGGGTTATTGTTATGGTATATCCGCTGGGTATTGGGGAAGTGTGTGACCTCATAACATGGACAGTTCACAAAGAGATGGTGTTATAAAGGGAGTTTCATTTCAACTTGTATCTCTTCTATGAGCCCTTCTTGAGGAAACCCAATATTGACAATTTTATTAGCAACAGACATACATAAGTGCAATTGTCTGTAAGTCAACTCTGAAGAATGAATGAATGAACAATGTTTAGTTAGAACGTGTTTCATTGTAGACAAACAGCCTGTCAACTCAGGCCTCGTCAGCAACTATAGATCTTGTATCGTAGGCAGAAATTCTTCAGTCTTCATCTGTACTCTGTAGTTGTAGTGTAGGACGTTTCGATCTTACTCCAAAGATCGTCATCAGCTACTGAAGGTCTGGACACGCTGTGGGTTTATAAAGGGTTTATAAAGCTGAGAACCTACACAAACGTATAGATCTTGTAGTGGCAGGCTGAATTTATACTAATGTAGTCGAGAGGAGTTTTGAGATCAAGGTAAGGTAAACCCCTTCCTCCTCGATTGGTATATTCAGACTGCGGCTCTATCTATAAACTATTTTGTGGATATTTTCAGGTGTATTTTATGTAAATTGTGTAGCTATATTGACCCCAGATCATAAAGGTTGCCAGAACTGTTTAAATTGCATTTCAAAGTTAGTTATTGGCAGCTCAGAGAGCGACCTGCCCTTCTTGCCCTGACAGAGGACAAACACTAAAGGAGTGCTATAAACATTATCTTAGGGTCCAAATAAATACGCATAAATGCCTTTATGCTGTGAGGTGATCCTATCTTTCAACAGGGGGCCCGTGCAGTGGGGTAACGCCAACACAAGCTGCTTGGAGAGCCCCCAGCTGTGAGAGCCCACTTTGGAAGTAAAGGAACAAGGGGGGAGGGTTTAAGGTTGAGGATGAGGGAAGAGGCGTCCTTGTTGGAAGAAAAAAAAGTAATTTGCATTTTATCAAAAGGAACAACTGTTTCCAGTGTTGGGGCACAGATGGCATTGTGCTTAGAAAGAGCAGCAGAAAAGAAAGTCTTTAGGAGTGGATTTTATTTCCTCAAACAGTGGGGTACAGTGTTACTGTTGCAATCAAAGAAAACTATAAATGAAGGCAGTTTTGCTTGTTCACTTTGGTGCTTTCTCACTAAACACTGTATACATCAATATTCCTCAGGGTGCATTGAGAAAGAAAGTATACCATACATGAACACTGCATAATGAACAGCTTGACCAAATCATGTCTTTGAATGAACTTGAAGCTATCATTTCAGTACAGTGTTACATTTTGTGTTGACAGAGCAGTTTCGACACTCATTTTGCACAATTAGTTAGATGGATCAAAATCTACGTTAAGAAATGGAAATACAGTGTGTTGAAGATGAAGGTAGAGGATTTTCACTCGCCTCTGTGGCATCCCTTCCACATGTAATAGTTGTGTTGTCATATGTTGATACAGTATGTAGATTGTTAAAGCAGGGTGGCCTCCTGGTAATATTTTTGCTACCTTTTTCTAACTATTGTTTTCTATTAGTATATGCCTTGAGCCATTACCAGTAAAACCCCTAAAACCTCTATTTTGGGCCAAGCCTCAGACAGAATGTTGTCAGTCTGTAAAAATCGATGATGCTGTCGTCACATACTGTGTCACACTGCAATGAAATTTGGAACAAAGAATCCTGACATGAGGAATGTGGCAATATAGCATTGTCTGTTTCTGTTTTCAAATATCGGCCATCTATTAGCAAACATAAAAAAATTGGCAATCACAGAAGGGCTTTTAAAGATGACTAACATAAATACCATAAATAATATTTACATGAATACAGGCCGTGCGTTGCAATGTATTCTAAAAATGAGTAAAGACCTGATGCCTTTTTAAAACGTGCCATTTTCAAAAGCCCCCAGATCTACATCCTGTTTCATTTCAGGAGACAAGGAGTTCCACAGTTTAGCTCTGGACAGTAAAATCCGACTGCCCAAAGGTTGTTTTTCTCATGGGCACTTTGACATTTCCATTAGAGGCTCCTGGTGTCATGGACCCCACTGCTCTGAGTGGTACTACAGCATCTGAGAGCATCAGGGGCTTGATTGTACAAACACTTGTACATTACATTACCTAAAGTTACTTGTGGCATATAAGCTATACATTTTCTTTAAAAGCACCATAAAAAGCAGAAGAAATCTAAAAATGTACATTTATCTGTCACAAATAGAACAAACTGAAGTCTAGTGAAACTTACTTTGCAGTGAGGCCTGATTCTAACTGTGCTCCCCATTTGAACCCCCTAAATCTCAAACATTAAAACAGATACATGCCTCAAATTTTACTCACATAATATTTGGCATATCAACATCAACTGTGCCAAGTTTGGAGAAAATCCAAAAGGTTAAGTTGAATTGTTGATCTGAAGTGTGTAACTGTACGATGGCGTGGCCCATAGGCTGAATAGGACAAATGAATGGACAACTCCATGCCTCAGTTTGGGGATATGAAACATATTTTCTCTTCTAGCAGGTGATCCGTGTGAGACACAGACCCATCTTGGCCTTAATTTGAAGCTAATAAATGTGAGAAGTTTTATATTCATAATTGGCACAAGAATTGCATGTCACTGTGTAATACAGTTTGCAAAGAGAATTTGCCAATATGAATGCAATCTTTTATAGTGTTTGCTAATAAATGGTCTGATATTTGAAAACAGAAACAGACAAACCCCTACAATGCTATATTGCCACATTCCTCATGATTCTTTGTTCCAAATTTCATTGCAGTGTAACACAGTATGTAACGACAGCATCGATTTTTACAGACTGACAACATGCTGTCTGAGGCTTGGTCCAAAAAAGTGGTTTTAGGGGTTCTGCGACCGAAGAGGGCCGAGTTATAACAAAAGCTCCCAACTGGTAATGGCTCAAGGCCTATACTAGATACTAATAAAGGGTAATAGTTTGAAAAAAGTAGCAAACATATTACCAGGAGGCCACCTGGCTCCCGGACTATAACAACACAAATGTAAGAATGTGTTATCAATTAATATTGTTTCCTGCTGGCCCAAAAGTGCAACAGCCCACCAGGAGATGTCCCAACTCCCCCGATTACCCATCATGCCATTGTATCGGTCTACTACCAAACAAACCTGCCTTGCCCTTTCTTACGTAATGTGATCACACGATGTGGTTTAAACAATATACTGCGATGTTTCCCCCCAACCTTGCATCTATAAACTGCCTGTTTTCCAACAAGTAATCACAATCTCGCAGGCAGCAGGGTCTTGCTCCTTTTTACATGGCTGCTGTATCATTTACCTTATGCACTTAGAGGATGAGATAAGATGACCTTGCTGCGCCTGCTAAAGCATACATCCTCCACTGCTTTCTCCTCAGGGAAAATGATACTGTTCACCGAGATTGTGTTCCACTCAGATGGATCGCTTTACTCTCCCAATCCAATTAGAGCCATGTAATCAACTATAAATATGTAGAAATGGACTCCAAATTTGAAATAATGTTGATGAGGGGATGAGTTGTTGTCATTTGAGTAGCAGCACTCCCAGTCTGCATGTTTGAAACTAGATCTCCGCCGCTGCCACTATTGATTCTGAGGCCTATTATGTGCAGTAATCACATGTGGCTGCCTTTAACAAGTCTTGCTTATTGCATCTGCGGCTTGCTGTGTTTTTTTGAAGGATGGGGGAATATTGCCTGAAAAGCTTTTCTTTTTTTTTCTCCTTCCTTTCGTGCGCTTCAAAATGAAAAAGAAAGAAGACAGCAACAACAATAGTCAGTTCATCGATAAACACCTTTTCATCACCTACATTTCAATTACTGTACATGTGTGGTCAGGTTGAAATTGCCAGCGGGACAGCAATACTTTGAACTCAATCTATATTACGGATATGCTTTTGTTCAGTTGTTTTGTGCAGCATGCGTCACCGCTGCTGATTATAGCTCTGCTTGATTCAATAGACTTGAATGTAACACTGATTGCACAAGATTTCTCCTTTGATCAAAGCATAGAGCTGAATAGGTGCATTGTAGAACAGTAAAGTACTGGTATTTTTATTTTAAGACTGTTTTGTTGTCGAGCTCAGTCAGTTTGGAGAAAAGAATCGTTTACTGTAGAGTTGTGGCCAAAGGTTTACATATACCCTTTAAATCTTTTGGCCATTTTTCTTAGAATATGAATGATAACACAAACATCTTTTACTACTCACGGTTAGTGGTTGTGCGAAGCCATTTATTGTCAAAGAACTGAGTTTACTCTTTTGAAATTGTAACGAAACAGAGACTAGGGACATTTGGCTAGTTTCTCTAGTTGAAAAGTGTAAACAAAATGGTGTCACGCAACCACTAACCATAAGTGAAATAAAGGTTTTTGTGTTATCATTCATAGACGGGAGCAACGAAAAGGTTAACGCCCCCTATTCTGTGACACCAGAGGCTGCGTCCATTGAGTTTAATGGGGAAACATCGACTGAGATCTTCACATTTACGTCTGAAAAGTAACAATTTACTCACAGAGCGGTTAATATTTTAAAGTGGGAGCAGGAAGTTAGCATGTTCGGACTTCAATATAAAGTGTTTAGCCGTTTATAGGTCAAAAAATGGACATTTGAATTTGATCTTGGATTTGATCCAATTTGATCAAATTAAGCCACTATGAACGGCCAACTGTCCGCTCTGTGAATCTTCTACAGCAAAAAACATCTCTTGATTTACTTCCCTCTCATATCAGACAAATATACAAAACGCATACATTGTTATTTTTCGGACATAAATGTGAAGATCTCAGTCGATGTTTCCCCATTAATCACAAAGGACGGAGCCTCTGGTGTCACCGAAAAGGGGGCGTTAACCTTTTCGTTGCTCCTGTCTATAAGATAAGACAAGATAATACTTTATTGATTTCACAATGGAGAAATTCACTTCACAACAGCTCTTAAGATAGGATCACACAGGGGGGTGCAAAAAGTCAGGAAATGTGCCATCAAAGAAGAAAATAACTTTGTAAAAGAGGTAATAGAAATAATAATAAAAAAAATAGAATAAAAATGTAATGTCTCTTAGCATCTCTCTCTAAATAAACTATATTCTATGAAATGCATAGGTTTACATACAATGACATTCTGCCAGAGTATGTGAACGTTTGGCCACAACTGTACGATCGAATAGTTGGTCTTTAACTTGTATGCATTTCCACTCCACTAGTGATTGTGCTTGAGTTCACTGCTCAACTTGGGTTTCGATCTTATGAAGTGGAAATGTTTTGAGTGAGAGATTCGAGGTCCACGTCTTCCCGTGTGCTCCTTTATACGCAGTTCTGCAGATGGTCAACATATCGCCTTGTCTTCTTTTATGGTGAAGTGCACTGGTCTGAGGCAGCTGTTTTGAAGTGGTTCACTGCTTTGTGAGGTCTCAAATTAACCATCTCTACACACTCAACCTTGACTTGGTGAGCAGGACCTCTGTCTATCCCAGGGCTTCCTGTGTACATGCCGGCACATCACCAGCCCGCATCTGTCTTGACACTTGGCTGCGCTGAGCCTTTCGGAACAATTTAAATGGGTAATCAGGCTGCCAATGCTAAAAAGTGGCGTGTGCATCTCTTAATCTCCGACAAGAGCCCCCCTAAGCCCCTGCTGGAGCAGAATTAGACTGGCTTTATGTGAGATGACACCAGACACAGTGTAGCAGTGCAACACTGTGTCAGATCTGCCACCTCTTCCCCGGGGAGTCAACCTTTACTCAAGAACTCATGTCGCACAGCCTCCAGAACCCACCATGACAATATAATCAATCAAGACTTCACTACAATTAACAGTGTTTTTATAGGGATACATGATTCTGTGGGGGGGGGTCAGTATACATTTTGAATAGCTTTAGTATAACACTTTAGGGAAATGTGAACTGGACACAATATGAACTGCTAGGTTATTAACATTGTAGTTTTCAAAGGACATTACAATACTTAAATGACTGGTATTATAAATTATTTAGGTATTAGGCATAGACGTGGGCGATATATAGTTTGGAAGATAATATCCAAATTGTTGTTTGGACGATATGCAAAATTGGAATATCGAATATTTCATAATTTGTACAATTCGGCCCCCTCCAAACATGAAAACAGCTGACGACAGTTAAAGAGAAAACAATTAACGCACACTATAACCTTCTAAACAATTATATGTAGCCATTTGCTACAGAGTTCTTACCTGTTACCTGTTATGTTGATTCTAAAATTACATCACATGTTGAATCTACAATCCAAAAACGTAAAGAGTAAAGCCCGTGTACTGTAACAATTCATAAAGTAGCTGCTAGAAAAGGCAAAGTGCGCTGTTTGCGGTTGTCTGCGCTCTGGTTTGGTTAGGCTTAATATCCAGGCATTTCACACAGCCAAGCCCTGGCACTTCGCCCCAGGATAAACACATGCTTTTTCCGCTAGAGCACCCCTAGTGGCCATTAGCTCAGTTACAGTTTGTTACAAAAAGAGGTCAGGTGCAGCAAGTCAAGATGCCAACGGGACCTTCTTTCCCAGTTTACACACATTTCTTTGAAGGATTGCAAAAATATATCCCCCACCCCTAATTAGGGAATGCCTGGGACATTCTACAATAATCATGTCCATACACTAGTTTTCCTCATGAAATGCACCTTCTTTCTGTTTCTTTCCATTGTGCCAAACTGAAAAGTCATTCTCCTGAACATAAACTGCACCTCTACTTTCTTGACAGTCATCTCAAATCACCTTTGGTTATATCACACTGCAGCAGTCCAGAGGATCCAGTGGCCTATATAGTGATGTCCTGCTTTACCTTGTACAGTACTGCACTGCCTCAGCAGCTTGTGCCCAGTGCTAGTCCTAATTCCTAAAACTGTAGAACAGATAACCACAACATGGAATAAGTTAAAAGGTCCTATTGACTGGCCTAATACTGCACAGTGATCTTTGCCCATGCTGGTGGCACCCGTGTTTTATTAACTTTCTAAAGAGTCTATATTTAATTTGCATGGTGCTGATAAGGCATTATTGTGACATAATATTACAGCGTAGCACTGGTAGTAAAAGGTTTTTCCGCAGGTGATTTATACAACGTTGTGTAAGCCAGAGGCCAAGGATGTGATAAATACAGCCTTGGCTCCATCTAAAAAGAGAAGCCGTTCCCTCGCTGTGAAACAAGCCCCGCAAAGTGAAACATTGGCGGGGTGAAGGAACCGAGGAGAAAAGAGGGAATGAAAACTCTATTAGCAGCCTATGCTACTGGAATTCATCAGCGCTTGTCGAGACAGCTGGGCCGTACCCGCTATGAATTAGTTTCAAGTGTCTGTGTGCTAAAGAGAAGGGAGCATTAATAATTCCTAATCAAGGGCTACATTGGCATATTCTCTGTGTTGCCTCTTCTGTCTGTATGTTTTATCTCATTCTGGAGAGACGGAGAGGGGCAGGACGAAAGCAAGAAAAGTCAGCGAGCTATCTGGTGCGGGTTCAACACAAGGCAAATTGGCAGTGTACGTTATCGTTTTAGATGTTTGTCTCTCCATTGTGTGCAATGCAATTGTTACTGTATCTTTTTCCTATTACACCTATTTCCTAGCAACAGGTTAGTGCTGTTGTTTGTACATCCATTTTATCTGGGCTGACTCATCCATCTTGCCTGTAGCACCGCGTTATAACCACTCTCTCCATCTGCTCTATGAATATATCATAGGGATGGTTTTCCAAGACAGAACTCTGACATTTGGATGGCATTGCGTCACAAAGACCATGTAACCAAACACTGTACCTTCATTTGAATTACTCAGTTGGTGTTCGTGATGCCTGGGGAAAGAAAAAACACAAAAGAACTGACCTCTGGACCTCATATAAAGCAGATACATAACACTGTATGAAAAAAAATATCTCTTTCAAAGTATCACTTGTGAAAGATTTGATTGGAATGACCTTAAACGATGTGTTATTTCAGGAAGTCACGCCATTCAGAATTGGCATTAGCGCTATTAGTTTAATCTGATTCGAGCCCTGTGAGACCACGTACACTTTATCGTACAGGAAGAGTAATTGCTTTAAGTTTAGATTTCCTTGTTAACAGCACATGTGCGCCTTTAAGAGTTTTTCATTTCCTTAACGGCGTTGGTCAGTCCTGGCACTCGGCATATCTTTCCTCATAACTTGGATACAAAGTCCAGATGCTCACTTCGCTGCAAGTTGGCAAAGAACTCAAAACAATAAATAATAATAATAATGGAATGCTTTGCTTTGTAATTGGAGTCCCAGTCAGGGCTGTTGGCAAAGCTAAAATGACTGAATATTTAACCTTATGTAGTTCTATATATTATTTCCTATTATGTACAGTTTATTGAGATTTATTAGATGTCTTGCCTGTAAGTGCACACACACCTGTTCCACTACCAGATCTGTTTTACTTACCGGAACTTGCGCAAATCAAGGGCAAATCGAAAATTTTGATTATTTTTGCAGTGAAGGTGCACCATTTTAAATGAACAGAGAACCCGTGTGAAATGGTCCTAGTGGCAATAGCAATAGCAGTCATTGGGCCTCATTCATGAAACAAACTTACGCACAAATTTGTTCTTAAGGCCAACTTAAGAACTTTTTGGCATTCGCAACATTTGTTCTTAGCTGAAAGAGTTGCTTGTGGAAGAACAAATCAGGAGGACTCTTACGCATGAAAAAAATCTGCAGTTTTAGAATATTATCATAGCCAAAATGGAGCCAAAATTTCTAAGTCTGTCATGGCGTGAGCACCATATTTGTAAATATTATTGCATTATTTTTTTATTTTTTTTTGAGGGAATGAAAGTGATCAGTGGTGTAAAAGAGCATATATAGTGTAAATCAGACTTTCACAGGTGACAGCTGCTGCTTGTTAGTAGTCGCTCTGGACAGGTTCAAACATGTCATGATCAGAGCAGGGAACTTCAGACAAAATACACTCTTTTAATTTTATTTATTTGTTTATTTGACAGGGACAGTACACCTTAATGAACATTTCTGTAAATGTGTCAGTATTAGCTACAGAGCTAGTCCTCAACTGTTGTCCCTGGGTGGGGTCTATAATACCAAACAAAGCACCTATAAAGGTTCATACATTTAGTAAAATATAAAACACGCTTTGGGTGTGACTGTGTCATATGAAAAGCGCTATACAAATAAGATTCCCTTTATAACACAGCAATAGGTCAAAGTCCAAAACATTTACAACCTTTAAATGCTCTGTGACGAGGAAGCAGGAAAAAGACAGACGACATGCAGCTCGAAACAGAAGACTTACTGTAACATCAGGCTTGTTTTAATGAGTGTAACGTTGATCTGATGTTAGCCATTTTTATTAGCCAAGTCTTGAAGGTGTTAAACGTGGGGCATTCTCTGATAATGAGCGGGATGCTGTTCCAGATGTTACAGCTTCTGACTGACAACACACTGCCCAAAGGCGGTCCGTCTAAAGGGCACTTCACAACAAGAGCCAGTAACAAGAAGAATAACGTACTGTGTGATGAAATTACTCCAAAAAGTTTAGATATTTCAAAAGGTTACTCACATGTACTCGAGTAAATGTAAATGAGTACTGTGTCATGCTCTTGTTCTGCCCAATATGGAAGATTATATGGATGAATGTCATGATGATGAGTGGGAGTGGTGTTCTTAGCTTCACGTTCATGAATTTGGGGCATCTCTCTTTAAGAAGAGTTTTGTCTTCTTAAGAACACTGAATCAGACCTGAGATTCACAGGCCCATTGAACTTTGTGACAGTTTTTGTTTCATGTGAAT
>OMNZ01011521.1:0-12404 GCA_900303255.1 Lesueurigobius sanzi | reverse complement strand
GAGAGACAGAGGAAGAGAGAGAGAGGAAGGAGACAGAGAGGAAGGAGAGAGATAGAGAGGGGAAGGAGAGAGAGAGAGGAAGGAGAGAGAGAGAGAGGGGAAGGAGGGAGAGACAGAGCGAGTGGAGAGAGACAGAGTGAGGAGGGAGAGAGAGAGCGAGGAGAGAGAGACAGAGCGAGGGGAGAGAGACAGAGCGAGGGGAGAGAGACAGAGCGAGGAGAGAGAGACAGAGCGAGGGGAGAGAGACAGAGCGAGGGGAGAGAGACAGAGCGAGGAGAGAGAGACAGAGCGAGGGGAGAGAGACAGAGCGAGGGGAGAGAGACAGAGCGAGGGGAGAGAGACAGAGCGAGGAGGGAGAGACAGAGCGAGGAGAGAGAGACAGAGCGAGGAGGGAGAGACAGAGCGAGGAGGGAGAGACAGAGCGAGGGGAGAGAGACAGGGGAGAGATGAGTGTCTAGGGAGTCGAAACAGCGTCTGTGGGACAACGATTGGGTTTTGAAGAGATTCTTAATGACTTTTCAATCCATGGAAATATCTGAGCCGCAGTGTATCAAATGGATCCATCAGGCAAAGAGCCGCACTCTCATTGGCCAAGAGCCGCACTCTCATTGGCCAAGAGCCGCACTCTCATTGGCCAAGAGCCGCACTCTGATTGGCCAAGAGCCGCACTCTGATTGGCCAAGAGCTGCATGTGGCTCTTGGCTGCATGCAGCTGATGTATAAATCAGGAGTGTTCCCCCTGATTTATATATACAATAATTTGAAATTTCCGTGCATCATTTATATGGAAATCGCACACACCGATTTTGCGATGTCGATTTTTTTCGATATATTGTGCAGTCCTAGTTCCCAACTTTTTCTCCTTAAAAGCCCCCTGTTCAGGGTGGAAACAGGCCGGGCCCCCAGCCCAAAAACACATGAATGCATTAAAACGTAAGAGATGTGTCAAAATAGGATTTATTTCAGAATAGAATTTAATGAAGGTTTCACAGACTAGGAATTTTCTTTGGTGTTCAAGATGAACAGCTTGTAATAATGATAAATAATAAACTATGGAAAAAATGGATATAACAAAATTATAGAACTATAAGGTATGCATAAAAATAGAACAAGATGGAAAAATCTAATAAAATAGTATTAGTATTTAACACAATACGAGAAAGCAGCATAAATGGTGAGTTACAGATGTGAAACCAATAAACAGCATTTTGAGTGTTTTCTGCACATGTTAGTCATGATTGGTTATTTTTTTTTCTATTTAATTTACCAGACAAAGCTCTGTGTCCCCCCTGCAAGGCCCGCCCCCCAGGTTGGGAACCACTGATACTGTATGGTGAGTCTGCAGTTGTGTTGCATAGCATTCTGTAGTTCATGTTCTTGTTGTTAACAATCTTTTTCAAACATTGTTGGCAATCAGTGTAGATTTATTTTTTATAAATGTATATACAGTAATTTTAGTATCAGACAGAAAATAGAAAATAGACCTGAAAACTTTTTGAACCCACATCTGTTTTATTCAACTGAATGACTGAAAGTGATGCATGTTTTTTTTTTTTACAGTCCACACACCTTCAAACCTTTCAGATAATAAATCTGTATCTCACTATATCCCTGGCATGTTGACATTGTTGCTAATTTGTCTTTTCATAATAGTCCTCAACTCACTGTTCGCAGCAGATAAAGCATCCCACTCTTGAATAGAGCTTTGTTGACAGCGGCTTAACCAGACCAGGCATCTCCAGCCTCAATGGCCAGTGTGGACAGAATGATTGAAGCCTGAAAGCACAGTTGGTCAATCATCAGTGACTTTGCAATATACTACAATTGGATTACCCCTTGCCTTTTGCTGATTACCCAGTGGATGTCAGGGCGATAGGTTTGAACATATTGACTCCTATGTATATGGACGAGTCACATAGGGAGAGGACTGGAGGAGCGAGATGCAGGCTGGAGGAAAGGGGGTGTTTGTGCGGCCCATTGATGTGCTCTTGTGTGCAACACTTGAGAGCGGCCCCCCTATCGCAGTCCTCCTTTCAAAGATAATGCATGTGGAGATGGATTCTTTCATCCCATTTTACCAAAACAATGCCTAGTGTTGAACATGCCGATAAGAAAAGTCATGCTTCAAGTTGCAAGGACAAGGCCTCCCAGAGCCTGAGCAGCAGCGATGCTTCATGTGGGGAAATAGTCCAACCCGACATACTGTAGGTCTTTTATGGTTTTGATACTGGCGTTCAAGTGGAACATGGGGTTTTAAATGGGAATGTGTTCTCCAATATTGTGTACTGATTATGAAAGGCATTAGCATCACCCACCTCTAATCTAAGGGGAACAAATCTTACTGAAAAAATAGCAAGACAAATTGTATTCAGAGTGGACTAAAGCGATTTGCACTTTGCATCTGCGCATGTGTGGGTTCAGGGCAGTCAACAGACTTGCTGGGGCCCGGGGCAAGAAGATGTCATTTGGGCCCCCCTCCCCATGGACTCCACCATAGACCTGTCAACCAACATCGGAAAAATAGTCTAATGATGCCATCTATTTATGCGCAATTTAATAACTACAAATAGTAAATGCACTTTATTGTCTCTGGGGTTCCCTCTGGGCAATTTTATAGAAATCAGATCTAATTTCCTTTGTTTTGTTGGATTTTATGATGTTTTAAACACACATGCGCATAAAAGATAAACATTTAAATTCACTAAAATAAAACCATTTTCAGTTATTGAGTAGATTTTAAGTAGAACAATTCATTTAAATGCAATATTCAATGATTTTTATCAAAATAGACAGTTTGAGGGGAAAAAAATGTTAATGGTCTTTCATGGGCCCCTAGGTCCTGGGGCCCGGGGCAACAGACCCCTTTGCCCCCCCCTGTCGACGGGCCTGGACATGACATACGTTGTGCAGATGGGATTTTGAGTTCATAAACTTTATTATTAGTTAGTTATTGCTGAAGTAGTTTATGGGTTAATTCAGGCAGCAACTTCATGAGTAAAAAACAAAATGTAAACCTTTTTTAAGATTGAACAATTTGGTGTCGTCTGTAGGTGCATCTTATAAGTATGTTGTTCTTACACTGTGAGAAAATGTATTTTGAGAAAAAGGCTTTTGAAATAATCATTTTCAAAAATAAATCTATAGAGTGAAATGTACAAAACAATTTACTATTTCTAAAGTTAATAAACCAGATACAGATCATTTTAAGTAATGTGTTGTTTTCCCGACATTAGCCCCTTTGTAATCGCAAGATGTGAATTAGAGAAATAGTGATATCTACGTCATTACGATCTATTGTATGATTGTCTAGTACACTGGTTCTCAAAGTGGGGTCCGGGGTCCCCTGTGGGTCCTCAGAGGCACTGCAGCCCCCCCCCCCCCCCAAAGGTTGTCCACAAATCAATCACATCCAGTTTATCATACCAACTTTATATGAATGTGTTTATCTGTGATCAAATGTACCGTATTGTACTGTTTCCTTGTATTGTATAATGTGAAATTAAGCCAAAACCATTGGAGAACTATGATATTTTCTAGCATGAATCCTTATCATCGGGGGGCCCCAAGAGATTTTTGAATGTATGAGGGGGCCGCAACAGTCTTAAGTTGAATGGCTGGTCTAGTAGTTTTCAAGGGCACCATTTACACCACCACTAATCTCTCCAGTATGCAACATCATTAACATGTGCAATTAAATATCCCACTATACACAATAGTTAAAAGAAGAGACAAACATTTGCTACTGTATTTAATAAAACTATTATTAGTGTAACAGTCATTTTCACGCTAAAGAAGGAAAAAAAAGATCTCCGCAGATGCAATGTGATGAGTTTAACCCTGACTAAGCTGTGGGCGATGTCTTCGATGGGTTTTCATCTGCTTTTAATCAAACTGGGATTTTCCTCTGTTCAAGGCTTGGCAGAAAACAACAATTAAAAGCTCTCATTGAAATGCCGTCGGTTTGTTGTATATCATTTCGATCAAACATTGATTATACCTGTGAGCGATTTAGGAGTAATTTGTCAACGGCATACGCTCTGTTTGCGCAAATGTCTCTTGGCAGCGCAGAGATACGGAACTAAATCCTCCCAATGTAAGCGCTATACTCATGTTCAGTCGTACAAAGCCTTTCCTGTTTTTATCCTTTGTAAACATAAAAGAAGATTTCTCCCGGAGTCCGTGGCGTTAGCCTGTATGATAATTATGTTTGGTGCTAATTAAAGGAAATTGAAGTGAACAGAATTATTTCTCTAAGGACGTAGCTTAAGCGCTCGTCTGATGACAAACAGCATCAGACGCCGCAAAGGATCACAGAGGGAGAAATTAATGGACTACTTTCAAAACATCAAAGAGCTAAATAGCAGCATGTTATTGTTATAAAAGCATTAAAAGTGAATTAGAGTTAGATTTATTGTTAACAATTTTCTATTGTGTGAGAATAAATAAACGACCGTTCCCATTGGGAGGGACACAAAGTAAGCAAAACCGCGGGACGCTTCAGATGCTGTCAGCAAAACGCCTCTGTGATCTGTGAATACAAATGCTACGGTAATTGGGAACAAAACTGTTTTCAATTCCAACCCATACAATCAAGTTCCATCTAGGACTAGTCGGGTTTGTAAGCAGTAAATAAGAAAGGGACAGAATGGCAGAGGTGAAGGCTAAGGTTTTTCACCCTATAACTCAATGTTATTCTGTTTTGATATTCTGACCCAGAACCGGCAACATGCGCCTAGTGGCAGTATTTTTTTCTTCTTCTTCTTCTGAATAGTTCACCGCTTTTACATGGATACATATGTTGTAACCTGGGCTTAGATGAGGCGATGGCTGTCTGGTCTTTGTGCCTTCAGTCCCGTAACACGACCAAAGACGCTGCTGGCATTTTGCCTCTACAGTATAGTCCCATGGCGCCAAATTTCGGAGAAGTTATAAGCCACAAATATCTTCCAAGTTGGCTCTGGATCTGCTACAAACCAGTCTCCATCATCTACAAAGTCCGCCATTGCAAATTATTCCGTTCACTTTACGCGCAGCACGTCGTTGTTCTGTTGCCGGAAGTGAGTGAAAGGAGGCATTGCTCGGGCGGAGGGTTACTGCGCGGAGGCCGAAGCACACCTTAAACTATAGTGCCCCTTTTTTCAGCTTAGAAAACTGACAGTTTTAATTTTGTGTAACTATACTTTGAATGTGTAACTATTGACCTAACCCCATTTAAATAGGGGAAACTCTCCATCTGTTTTAATCAGTGCTTCTCAATTATTTTCTGTTCCTAAGGAAGAAGATGGTCTCTCATTATAAGAGGCTTCTGAACCGCTCTTGGCCATTTTGTTGCCTGCTGGCTAGTACAGAAGTGTATCAGCCTATGCGTCTCTATGTTTTATATCTATGGTCTGCTCTGACTGAACCCAAGATGCTACATCTGAAAATTACACTTCAGACAAAAGAACAGAGCTGATACTCAAAGAAAACCAAAACCTTTGGATTTATCCGTATCAACCGCCTGAAGAGTTACTGACAGCAAAGCCTGCTTTCATGGGTAACATTTGTGACAATCTGAGCACATTAGCTAATGCTGCTAACCAGCTACGAGCACAAACCTCTCCATGAAGACGCCCTGAACCAGAGTCTAAACATCTAGCCTGGTACAACATGCGACAGAGGTAAGAGCTGAGGTATTACTGCTCCCGGTTTCTCACGGTGTTTACTGTGTAGAGGCTAAATGCGCTAGCCGTTAGCGGTAGCATAATAACGGCTTTAGCAGCCTAAACACAGACTCTGACTGAGGCTCTGTTGACACCACAAACAGTATCAATTACAGAGAAAGATTGTAACCTCGATGTGTTAATTTTAGTGTTGTTCCGATACCATTTTTTCTCACCCGATTTGATATTTGGACTCAGAGTAGTCGCTGATACCGAGTACAACTCCGATGCCACGATGTAAATAAAAACACTAGCAAAAGTCTGTAAAAAGATGCCAAAGCCCATTGCATATGACTCATGCTGCATATAAAATGTATTCTGTCAATGTTCTGTTTCCACTCTGAAGATTAAATAAAAGCAAAAAAGGAAACACAAATGTATCTGCTGTGATCATTAGAGATTTTAGTGTCTGTAGAGCCCAAAAAAACACATTGTGGTATCGGATAGGTTTTAGTTCAGGTACTCGCCGAAAAATCGGTCGTATCAGCATGAAATCCCATATCAGTATCGGTATCGTAACATCCGTAGTTAATTTAGTCTCAGGAGTGGAAATAGATCTTTGGCCTGTGTGGGAGCCTCCTGCTCTGTGTGGGAGCCTCCTGCTCATCCTGAGTGAGTAGTGATACTTACTAATTATTGCAGTGTGGCATAATTCCACTTCAGCAACAAGATGGCGGCCACAACTATGCGTGACATCACTGGAAACCCATGTATAGGAGCATAATGCCGCTGACCACAGAGCTCCTAGGCTCATTCTGGTGCTCAAACCTCTCCACCACAATAAGGTGGTGGTTCAAGGAGGGGTTCACTAATACATATTTAATTCAAAAACTAAACAAGATATTCAATCAATTGTGTTAAGTTTTGTGTTTTTTTTGGGGGGGTTGGATACGTCCAGTGGCCACACAACCTTGTCTTTTGATGAAGGAACCTCAGAAATGATTATGTCATGAAATGTACACATCATGCTTTGCCATACGTTTATACTGTATAAAGGGAATGGCTTCACCATCCATTTAAATGTTGAGAACGTTCAATTATGCAAATAATAGACAAGCTTTTTATTAGCCAGTGTAGGCATTGGCCTTGGATACCTAATTTTTATTTATATATTTATTTGATAGGGACAGTGCATATTAATGAACACCTGCAGCATTAGCAGTGTAAATATGCCAGATTATAGCAAAGATGCTAGTTTCCATCTCTAGTCCCTAGGCAGGTGATACATAAAAAGCACAAAATATATATAACAACACGCAGTGACGATGACACAACTACCACTAAAAATGTTCACAGGACTGGTTTTCCTTTAGCCACTGTTTTAGGTGTAATTTAAAGTTGGCCAGTCTCTCTGATTGACAATGGAAGACTATTCCAGAACTTGGTGCCTCTGACAGAGAGCACAGTCTGTCCAAATGTGGAGCACCTGTGTGGAACCTCACAGTCCCCTCGGGCTGTGGCCCTGGTGCCCATCCCACTCACAGTCCCCTCGGGCTGTGGCCCTGGTGCCCATCCCACTCACAGTCCCCTCGGGCTGTGGCCCTGGTGCCCATCCCACTCACAGTCCCCTCGGGCTGTGGCCCTGGTGCCCATCCCACTCACAGTCCCCTCGGGCTGTGGCCCTGGTGCCCATCCCACTCACAGTCCCCTCGGGCTGTGGCCCTGGTGCCCATCCCACTCACAGTCCCCTCGGGCTGTGGCCCTGGTGCCCATCCCACTCACAGTCTTTAATAAAATCCTGTAATGGAGGAGGGGAAAGTCCGTCTCTAATGGTATATGTTTATTATTTTAACCATTACCTGAGTGACTGTGCATTACACAGTTTAACACAGTTTGAATTAGAATTCTCACAAACCATGGTATAAATTCATTTAAAGCTACTTCAATAAACAAAACAAAGAAATAACACAATAAAGTAATACGTATTGACCCTGTAGTCTGTTGAGTGTTGATAAAAGTAACTAGTAACTTACTCCTCTGGAAAACTAATTTGTTACATGATGTGTGTGCCATGTATTATGAAAGTAACATTTAAGAGTACCCCTGTGTTACCAGTGATAACATCTATAAAGTATTATCTTATATATAGCCTTCATGTGGCGATCATGTTTACAACCCGAAAGCTCTAGTTCACAAACTGAGCTACCACCTAAGCTAAACCACACAAACACCAGCTTGATATCAGTAAAATGTATAAACAAATCAGCTCCTCTGCAGTTTATTTGTGTATATACTGGGAAAATGCACAGTCCACAATGAAAGGCAACAGCATGTAGCATCCTTCAAAAGCAATGAAACAGGCGATAGTTGGCTAAAGATGAATAAATTGGTCTTCGCAGAGAGAGTGGGCTCAAATAAAGAAAAAAACAAGAAAAAAATGCCCTTCTCTAAATCGTGTCATGTACCTTGCTGGAGGATCAGCATATATTAGTCAATAAACATGTCAAAACGAACCAAAAAAACAAAAATCCACACTTCTACCGCTTTAAAGAAATAGTTTGTTATCCAACCTTCTCATTCGTGAACTTTTTTCTCCAATGACCTGACCACAATGTGACTTCTATATATAAAAAAAATAATAAAACAAACCCTGCCACCTTGATACAGGAGCTGGGCCACAGCCGTGTAGAGATCTGGCTTTAAATGAAGATAAAGTGTCACCAGCGGGTACACTGTTCTAGTTATAAGTTGGCTGGGGGTCATAGGGCACACCTGGTCCATTCTTCCTCTCTCTCGCTCGGTGTCAGAGCCTCCTCCTGGGGTCAGTCCCACAAGGGCTCGGTGTCAGCAGTGGACCTGTGTGCCTCCTCTGGTCACCCTTATCGCACATTTCTCCTGCACCAGTTCGTTGTGGGTCATTGTACGCTATGGCAGAATCTATAGTTGTATCAGAGGAACATGGCAGGAGCTTAATAAGAAAAAGGGTGGTATTTTTATATTTTCCACATAGAATCCTCGGGTAGAAGGGGAAAGGGCACACAAGCATAAAGAAACGTGCATGAACATAGCTGTCATATTCAAAGAGGCAAGAAACGCTGCTTGAATATGGGGCCAAGTCTAATCATAACGGTAACCCTTGATAAGAAGAGCAGATAATAATAAGGATGCTATTGTTCTTTACTTGCAGCTGCAACAATTACCTTTTAAATGTGTAAGTAAGTCAGCACTGGCATTTGTAACTATGCCATGGATTTGTTAGCTGTCATGAATGTGGGCCTGTATGTTGTTTCAGATGGCGCTCCAAATTTTACTTTGAGATGCAAACCAACATGACACTGAGTGATCTTCTTTCTACAGGCTGACTTTATTTAAAGTTATAATATGTAAAGTATAATTGCTGATGTGTCCAAAAGCAGGTTTATAAACAGCTGCAAACTTGTCACTTGTCATTTTGACCATTTCAACTGCTGTAAAATTCATGATTTAAAGTGTTTTTGTAGTGGCCATATAGTTGCGTGTTATAACCAGGACTGTGTATGACAACACACTGAGATACACAGGGATATTTAGGACCGACAGCACATACTGTAGGACCATAATGAAATGTCTATGTAGCGCACTCATGGAAGTATAAGAGCGCACTTCACTGCCATGGAAGCCAGGAAAAGATTGCCGTGTTTTGGGTACGTTTATTGTATTTCTATAGGCTATTTATTTAATCTGGACTTAACATGAGTGAAGTGAACAAAGGGGGTATAGCAGTTGCCTACGAAGCAAGGATCAATGCTAATTTAATTTATCCACTATATTTCACATCAACACTGTTTGGAAAATTTTCTCAGAGATTCCTGACGATTTTAAATGATAGAAAAAGTGAAGGTGAGCATTTCAGACCGCTACAGAGCAGCCCCTGAGCCTCTATGTTCCCTGTTTCAACATATTGACGATATAAATGTGTGCAAGAAACTTACAATTTTGGTCCATCTTTTATGTATCTGGATCTTTCTTTTCTGTCGGGAAATGATGAATGAAGGGAGGTTTGTCTTTGGTTGGACTCGGAGTAGCCTTAAAATGGTGATTTTTTTCCCCACCAAAGTTCAAGTCGATGAAGTCCATTAGAGCAGTTGAACATGGCACAAAGCACCTGTCATTGTGCAAGTCACTTAAGGCTTAAAACCTTTAAACCAATGCTTGTAAGCCTTACGCTCCAAGGTGCTAAGAGCTTTGTTTGGTAATGGGATTTTTTTTACTTGATTAACCCACGCAGGCCCGTCGACAGGGGGGGGCAAAGGGGTCTGTTGCCCCGGGCCCCAGGACCTAGGGGCCCATGAAAGACCATTAACATTTTTTTCCCCTCAAACTGTTATTTTGATAAAAATCATTGAATATTGCATTTAAATGAATTGTTCTACTTAAAATCTACTCAATAACTGAAAATGGTTTTATTTTAGTGAATTTAAATGTTTATCTTTTATGCGCACCTCCCCCCCGCTCAAGAAGAATAATGGTTTGGCCCAGCGCACAGCGACGCACTGTATTACAGCCCAGAATGTGTTTAAAACATCATAAAATCCAACAAAACAAAGGAAATTAGATCTGATTTCTATAAAATTGCCCAGAGGGAATAACCCCAGAGACAATAAAGTGCATTTACTATTTGTAGTTTTTAAATTGCGCATAAATAGATGGCATCATTAGACTATTTTTCCGATGTTGGTTGACAGGTCTATGGTGGAGTCCATGGGGAGGGGGGCCCATATGACATCTTCTTGCCCCGGGCCCCAGCAAGTCTGTTGACTGCCCTGGTCATGTCATGAAACAGGAAGTGCTACGGCTATGTGGGAATTAGCTACCGACACGTGAGAGCTCTCTCCATTATCCGCTTTGAAATGATCTTTCTTGCTCCCTTTGGCCTCGTCTGTCGCAGGATCTGATATCACCAAGTCATTAAGAGTCCAGGGCCAATGTTAAAGTTATTTACCCAGGACCAATGTTACAGCAGCCAATCAGGGGTGAAAACTTAAGATGTCAAACAGATCTATCTTTTAATATCCTTTAATTGCAATGTTTTTGAGTCGGACTTGCTGTAGTAGTGTTCTTAGGCAACATTGACAGTCTAGTCAGTCATAAATTAATCAACATTAATACTCCTTACAAATCTAAGCATCTCAAGGGCCGAATCAAACTCCTTAAAGGGCCAAATTTGTGCACCCCTGATCTAGCATGTTAATTTGCGCTAGGCTGAGTCAGTTTTATGTCTATGGCTATCGTTGCTAACTATAAGCTGCAGCGCTAATATAGCTTAGCTGCCCCATTTGTTTAGACACCGCATTCGGGCTTCATTAGTAATAACAGACATGTTTTGTTCTGTGTTACAGTTTAACAAGATTCTCAGTAAACTTTATGGAAGAAAACAAGCCGTGTCCTGGAGTTTCTTGGGAGTGTTTAAGCTGAAAGGAACATACTGTAGTAATGACAGTATGAAATATGCATAAACTCTTGAATTTAAACCTGGCTCTGTCCATAAATCCAATTTTAACCCTGGAAATCGAAACAATTTTGGGATTTATTACAAGAAATGCTTTATTTCCACATGAAAACATTCAATGATTGGAAACTCGGAATACATTTTTTCTTCTATTCACAGCAATAGTTTCAATTTGATATACAGTAATGACAATTTTCCCATTCACCTTCATTAATACATCCTTTACACTGAAAATAACCCCCCAAACTTACTTCCAGGTGCATGAAAATCAATTGTTTAACAGATCTCGGAGACGTTGGGGGCTCAGGCTTGACTTGCTCCATCTTGCGCGGGCCACTAGACAAAACCTTTTTTGTATTCTCGCTCTTTCCATCCGTCCGACTTGGCCGCACTTCCCATTGACCATCCACTCAAACCCAGTGGCTCTAATTGTAGGTGACATATTTAGCGCATGGTTTGGCTCGCAGACCTACAGCTGTGCCCCCCCCCCCTTTCAGCTCTCAAGACAAGAGCGCCGGTGCATCTCGTGAGAATAATTAACCTCTTCATTATGGAAATAGCCTGGGCGTAAATATTGTGAAGAATCGTGCCGATGGAAGCAGATGTTGCAGATGCTGAGACATGCTTGGGTAGCCATTTTGGCTCTGGAGACAGATGACATCAAGGGACCTTAAAGGGGCAGTGAAGTGAGATGTAATGGTCAAGAAGAGAAAAAAAAAAGCTTTCTATTTTTTTCTTTGAATTGTTCCTTTGTTGTTGAAATGGAAGGAAATATCACCACTTTAGACACTGAGTGAGCAGTGACAGAATATGGCCTTTGTGGCAGGTGAACAAAGTGCTTTAGTAGTGTTTTTTGTTATTTCTAAATTAACCTCTTAAGCCCTGCTGTGTTTACATATCCTCTGAAGGCTTTAACAGCTTGTAAAATGTCTAAAATGTTCTTATTGCTCTCAAATGATATGAATGTCTGTGGGGAGACTGTAGATGTGAACATTTTCAAGAAAATCATAGTGGGCCTGAGTAATTGAGGTTGAAAGACAGAAAATATGAATTCCGCCTAAAAAAAAAACACACACATTACAGCAGGTCAGCAGCTTGTTTACTTTGTAAAGAAGCAAATAAACATCATAAATAGTAACTACAGCTAATTATTGACTTTTTACCAACTGTTTATCTGTAACAATAAATAATTGAAAAGTTATTGAGGTTTCGATTTAAAATAGTCTACGCGGAATCCCATTATAATAAATAGGGCACAATTTGGCACCTTTTGG
>OMNZ01011512.1:4950-16937 GCA_900303255.1 Lesueurigobius sanzi | reverse complement strand
CCATTAGGAAAAACGAATAAGAGGCTGGGGTTATTGGGGATGATGATGGAGGGGCAGTGATGCAAAACAAGACAACAAGGGAGGTTTGGGGGAGGCAAAACTCTTTCTCCTTTTCCAGGTTTCAGGACGGTTTATACTCCTAAAATATAGGTAACAAATATATTATTTCATCTTTTACAATAAAGAGTGTAGCAACAGGAAAATTGTAACTTTTAAGGGACTTTTTTTTTTTTTTTCTTTTTCTCATGTTACAGCAGCAACATTTTTCAGTCTTGTCATGCATTTAAAAAATGTATCTTTCAGAAGGATTTTTAAATTTCTAATTCCTGGCCTGTTTTATTGAGTTTTGAACCCAAAAAACAAGGAACAAATTTATTTTTCACAGACATTTTCACTTTAACAAGCTACTAAAGCTAAAAAAAAAAAAAAAAAAAAAAAAATCCCTTTAAACTTGGCTCTATTCTTATTATATCTAGATTTTAATATTAAATGAAAGAAAGCAAAATCAAATTTGTAGAGAATTTTACCATGTTACATTGTTACATAATCAAAACCTCCATGTCTGTTTGACTAACAGTGTTTAACAGAATACATGTATTTAGAATACTCATTTTGAGTAACTGTCACTTTCCTAATTTCAAAGGAATACATTGTGATACTCGATCATTCCATTTTAGCTTCATATTGTGTGGCATCAAGAGAAAAAATATCAAAACAACCAGAGAAAGGTTTAGTTGAGACAGGAATCGTCTTCAAGTGTTCTCCCCAACACTGTTAACTAATCTTTGAGTCTTCCCTGGTGACTTTTCGCTATGGTGCCGTCCGATTTATCCGGAGCTCCTCCTGGGTCCAGCACTCACCAGGAAAGGCTTTTTGTATCTTACAATCTTTTGCAAAGTGCGAAAACATCTGCTGAAGCCCGCTCTGTTTTCCCTTTCTTTCTTGCGTTGTTTTAATTTACAGCAGCCACACTGAAGGTAAGCAAAGAGAGGGGCTTGAGGACGGTGCTCTCGGCAAACGAGGAAATGTAACTACAGAAACATTTGGGTAAGCTCCTAAACCAATATAGCATTTTCTAACCAGACAATGATCAAGATTATTTCCAAATACCTGCAAACAACATACTACCCCATCATAAAAAAAACATGCTCCTTCCTTCTCCAGCTCCATTTGCCGATCCTTATGAAGAGGCTGATGGGGAAAGAGTCCCGCTCCTGTAGCCGCAGAGGACATCCCTCAATGTCAGCTGTGATTACATCCTCAAACTGAAACCAAACTCATTTCTCTACACTTCCGCCCTTGGTGCGGGTCGGCGGTGACAAATGTCCTGTATGGTCAACTCTTATCAGGAGATCATTAAAAATGTAATGACCGCATGAATATTTAGCTACTTTAATTACCGCTCTGCATTGCTATTCTGCCCTCTTTGCTTTTTTTCCCCTTTTTCTTTTACTGGAGGGCATTCTCAGATCCTCGTGCTTGGACACCTCTTCTCCACCTTGATGAATATTGCAGTAGCCCAGGCCTCTGCGAGTCCATTGATGCGATCTACCTCAATCACCGGGAGAATCAATGGCACACACTCACATTTGCAAAGGCGCTAATTGGCCGAGGTAAAATCCAGCAAGCGGCGCAATCTGCCCCCTGAGACAAGGACAGAGCGGGGAAGACGGCGAGCAGCTCGTTTGTGGCGCTGTAGCGCACATGTCACGGTCAAATCTCAAGTCACTCAAGACATCTTATAGGGCCAAAGGGTCGTTTATGAATACTATGGGATGTAAGGGCGATTATAGCACATGTATGTACAGACTTATTGCATAATGAAGAAGAAGTAGCTTGCTTTAGCCATTGGGCTCAATTGTAGGGTTTGTATCTAAACCTGTGGATCTTAATGCGCGATTCAAAATGTAGGGGTGATTTACTATAATGATAAAGTTCATTTTCAACCAAAGGAGACGTCAGGTTTTTGGGCTGTGAAAGTGCAATGTGTATGGATTTGATTTTTAGATGTAACATTGCAAGATGTGGGGAGTGTACTGAAAAATCATGAGACTGGACTCGTCTCCACAGTGTGATTGTTGAAAGAGGATCGTTATTACATACCGTATCTTTGGTCCCACGCTAATTTCCAGGATTATCGATGACATTTAAAAGTGTAAAAATATAAAACCATTATGATTACATATTTAGCAGCCCTCTCTGCCCTCCTCAGTCACCAGCACCCCCTGTGGATGTGATCTAACAATGGCTATAGCCTAAAGCTTTTTGGTCTGAAGAGATTTGAGCTTAGATGTGTAAAGCAGTTGTTTGCTTGGGGACATGGTAAAATGGGGGGTTCGGGAGTTCTCCCCTGGGAACATTTTGAAACAAAAGATACTTTTACCTGTGTTCTGGAGCAGAATGAGCTCGTCTTTAGTCTGGTGTGATGCGCAAAGTATCGCCTACATTTATTAAGCAAAGGGAGGAGAAATATTTTCAAGGACAAAATATGCTTTCCAGGACATTTGACATGTTTTGTAATTTTCCAAGTTTCCAAGGTTTTCCAGGGGACCCTGATTTTTCTCTGCTGTGCGACTCTGCTCTTCATATGCACATACGGCTTAGCGGCTCCTGTCCCCTGGTTGGTGGATTGCCTCTTCACCTCCATCTGTGACGTCACACCTTCCAGATTGGCCTGACATCATTCTTCCAACCCGGCCGGGGAACACTTTAAGATGCCCACATGTCGCCTGCTCTTGCGGCTGGGACCAGCGCCACTACCTGGTCAGTTTAGTTTGTGACTTTCGTTTTCGTTGAGACACGAATTCTATATATTATTCTGTATATTTGTTATTGGTTGTGCTTAGTTAGAGTTAGTTTCTTGTTCTTGTGTTATTTCTGTTGTTGATATTAGTTTGTTAGTTATAAATATTTTCGTCAGGCTCCAGACGTCATGTGTTTTAGCTGAGGAGATTCGCTTGCAGTGTTTATTTCTATGGAAAAGTGCAGGGAAAGTCAAATATGGGGTCTATTGCTTCTGACTCTGGCGATGCTGGTGCTGTGTTTTGTTGATGACACACGCCTGACAGAGATCATCGGTAAGACGATGGCTCACTCTACGTCGAGCGTTCCAAAATATCATAGACTGCCTGATGTCACAAAGCCCTGATGAAGACGTTTGTCTTAACACGATGGCGTTGTTCATGCAAATAAGTCTATATTAGTCTATTTTTCTACATATTGAGTGCCTCGGACTTCTTGCTTTACTTCCTCTACAAATACGGTACGATCCTAGCAAGGTTTTTTCTGCGTGGGCATATGTGACGGCCCTGCCTTTGAGAGCACCTTTACGTCAACCACACTTCTCTTAGACCTTTTTGAGCCTTTCTGTAGCACTCCTCACACAGTACTGTTTACCCACTGCCTGATGTCTGTCGCAGCTCATCTTTGATCGTACAACAGCTTGATATTCAATCTTTGTCCCACTGTACAGCCTGCAACCTGCACTTTTGAGCTACTCCTTAAGATTTCACAGATGGCCAAAATCGCGCAGTGGAGACCTAACATAACGGTCTGTATATTCTGAACACTTCACAATCAGTCTGTCTCTGTTTACTTTAAATACATCTCTCTTCTGTGTATAAGGGGACATTATGCCGCATATCAACACATCTCTTACGGCTTTTATTATTATCAACAAAGTCCTGAGGCGCGTCTGAAGTGGATAGAGCTGACAAAACCATGTTGACAATACAAAAGAGGCGTCTGGCAAAAACACAGATCCAGGTTCGTTGGCGTCTGCATTTGATCGTCTGACATCAAACCAGCACAAAGAGCGACTTCTATTGTGGAGGAGTGCGGACAAAGTGTATTTATAGCTTTTAGCAAGAACTTACCTTGAA
Organism: Lesueurigobius sanzi; assembly: GCA_900303255.1. NCBI lineage: Eukaryota > Metazoa > Chordata > Actinopteri > Gobiiformes > Gobiidae > Lesueurigobius > Lesueurigobius sanzi. The sequence continues at coordinate 13,056 of OMNZ01011512.1, read as the reverse complement.
GATTCTCAGTGAATGACCAAACTTTGAACATAATGCAAAGCAGGTTCTATTGTTGAAAATGAGTGGGATCATGTTTACTGCTAAGAGCACGGAGATATGATCCAAGGTTGCGAAAGTGATGATTTGCAATTCACCCGAGGGACGTAATGTGTATAGATGCTATGATTATTTGAAGAATAAGAGTTTATAATGGTAGATTTGTGAACACATTTGCATTTCTTGTAGATTCACTTTCAATAATGGATATCGAGTGTGTGAATTAGAGTTGCACATGGGCTTGCAGTTGACCTTGCCACATTGTAAGGCGTTTAAGTTTTGCAATGTAAAAGTTCTAATGGCTAAAAACACACAAACACAGACTGTATTTTAGCAAAAGTGTCAATCTGTTTATTTGCTACATATCTTATTTGTTCTGCTGGTGAATATGTGTTTCACGCTCCTACATTTTGTTTGTGGATAAATGCAATATTGATCAATACGGCTTATTCAAAGTTTCTCTCTTGCTGTCCAGTATATAGATACAGTTGGCAAAGCGTCATGCTGTGGTGCGTGGCCTAGCGAGGGGGGTGGAAGCTTGTTATGGGAATCATTGTTTTTTCACATTTTCTGGTGGATTATAAGCATATCTGCCACACATATATGAAGTGAAGTCTAAAATCTGGTCCTTATGAATGTTTCGACAGTCTTACATGGGAAAATTAAGCAGATTGTCCGGTAGAAGTGGAAAAAAACGGCACTCGAAGCTAGCCGCGAGAATGTAGCATGAGGCTAGCGTTAGCTTTATAGTGAATTGGGCCTTTGAACCCCTTTGTTCCCCTTCATGTCTCTGTATTTTTATTAGGTAGAAAATACATTCGTAATCCAGCAGTTGAGGAGCAGTTGGTTGCAGGTTTGGCTATTTCCGTGCTTTGTTTTCCCCCTCATTGCCGCTTCCAGTGTGACTTTACCATTTAAGTTTCTTCAATATCAGATAAATAGGTAAGCGATGTGTTATTCATTTACCTTCCTTCAACGTGAGCGTTTGTGGGCGTTCCCAAAGATGCCGTCCGTATCTATTGCAAATAGATCATGCCTGTCCCTTGAAGACCCACAAAATTCGCATCCCTCTTCGGCTCTGTGGATGTAGCTGCTGTCACACTTCGACGGTATATAGAACAGGATAAAGCGTGTCTTTTTGTAATAACGACTTTCCGGCGGATCATTTTGCCTCTTGTTGTTGTTCTGCAGAGAAAGGGAAAGGTGTGCTACAGATCGGGAGCCTGGTCAGAAACTAAGTCAAGACAGCGCTTCCTGGGTCCGTATAGGGCCCTGGGAGGAGCCATAGATGAACTGGGCTCTTCAATTTTGTGTGGCTTGAAATACAGACAACAGTCAAAGCGTCTGGCTCCAAAAGCAAAACAAAACAGACATTGGTTTGAAATTGTAGTGTTTTATTCATCTTTATGTAAATTCAGTTCATATCTTAACAAATTAGGAATCAAGAGTGTCAACATCTAGCGAAAAAAAAGTGGTATTACAAAAGAAACTAAACAGAAAGACACCAGGGGAGACATTGCTCTCCGTTGGCTAAAATCGTGTCGAGAACATGTTATTTCTCAAACTGTAGAAAGTTTATAATTCCATCCAAGCTATTGTTCAAATGTGGCCATTTGATTGGCGGCTGAGTCATGAGCTGGTCCAACGTGGTAGAAAAATACCCTGGATGTCTGCATTCGCAACTAGACAAATCATGAGAAAACCATTACTTCTACTGGCCCAGCAATTATTGTGTCACTTGCAATGCTACATGGCTAATGCTAACAAATATGCACCAAACGATAAAAGCTCATTAAGCAAAGTATGTTATCCTTACTTTATATGGATCTAGTACTAAAATAACTGCGTGTGCAAAGCAGTGAAACCTAAACTTTTGTTGCTAAATGTATGTATTGACAAACCGCTTAAGGCATTGTTTACAAGCTTATCTGTCTCCACGGTGATACTGTTGTTTGGGTATATGAAAAATAAATACATTTTGAACATGCCGTGTTGCATTTGTCCTCGGAAGTCGGATTATCCAAGTTCATCCCGACTTGGAATTCCTAGTTGGAACATTTCCGAGTCAGAAAATCAAACATTGCAGCCTCCAGCGTTGGAAGTAAATATAACATAATATGACGTCATTTGAATATTAATACTGTATTTTTTCTGATGAAGGCTCTTTTTTTTAATATAAAATGAAAATCTTCCTGGTTTGATATCAGTCATGTAGGTCCATTTAATTAACTGTATTTGTCATAGTTAGCCTAGCTCGGATATGATATGAGTGCTCTGCATACTCGATATAATGAATCTCAGTTTGACTTGGGCAGGGGTGCCCAAAGTGGGGCCTGTGGGCCAAATTCGGCCCTCCAAGGAGTTTAATTTGGCCCTGGAGATGGTGCTTTGATGCATTTGTGACCAGTGTTGGGGGTAATACGCTAGATTAGTTTTGTAGAGTAACAAGTAACATAACGCGCTAGTTTTGCGTGCTTAAGTAATTAGTACTAGCTACTTTTTCAACAAAGTAACTCGTTAGTTCAGGTCATCTCCTCTCCGCATTGGCACTTCCTGTTTCCGGCGGGAGAGGTGCAGCGGGTCCCAGTGGGTGCATGGGTCTGTTTGAGTAACGGAGAAGAGGAGCAAACAACACTTTACTACATCAGAGTCTCGGTGAGTCATTATTCACTTAATTTGTTTCTCAAAATAGTAGAGCTTCTCTGCAAAGACCAATGTGTTCATCTTTAGCTCTGACGCTAGCATCGGCTACTTCATTGCTATTAAGGTTGTTAGCTTGTTGATGCCTCTTATTGTGGAGTGTTCTTGTAGTTTGTCAGTATAAAAACATAAATAAAGCTCAGAGAAGCTGATTTATCACACTATTATTTATGAATTTACAGATACCAAGCAGTTGTTGCGTGGTTAAGCTTCTACTGTTAGTGAAATGGAGCTGTCCGCGTCGGAAACATGATCAGAGAACGTTACGCCAAATACAGGCTTTATATAGATGTTTATTATTGGTAATGGGTGAGTACTCGAACGCGTTACTTTCATAAAGTAGCGCAGTAACGTAACAAGCTACTTTTCCAAAGGAGAAACGAGCTAACCTAATAAGTTACTATTCAAAGTAACGCTACCCAACACTGTTTGTGACTGAAAAGACTGTCAATAGTTACTAAAGGCACCAAAACAGCAAGTCCTACTCAATAGCAGAGTAAATAAACGGTATTTAATTATAGATCTGTTTATAATTGGTCTTTCTACATACAAAACAGTATTGCGTTTGGCCCTTTGCCCGCTAATATTGGTTGGCCCTCCATGGAAAAACTTTGGGCACCCATGGACTAGGGTTTTCAGTGATCCAAAATGTAAAAGAAACATGTGTATAAAGTACTCTTTATCTGCATTCTTTTCTATTTAATTTAGAAAGTTAGTTGCAATAAATCTGGTCTCATACCATAAAGATCAGGACTGTGTGGTCATACAGTGTTGAATTCACAGATAGTTCACTAGTAAATCAATTGAGATCATTGAATTACTCTGATGCTACAGTGTGTTAGCAATATACACCCAATAGCTGTGAATTACATTGTTCCGTGGCTCTTTTGTTACTTTTTAATGTACAGACGTCTACAGAAGTCATACTTGATGTGTGGCCTAGCGAGGGGCACGGAAGTCTGTTATGGAAATCATTATTTTTTCCCTCTTTCTAAACGTTTTCTGGTAGACAAGAATATTTTACACACACACACAAACAAAGTCAATCCAAAAATCGGTTTCGCCACGGCAGATTGTCCTGCGGAAGTGAAATAACGGCACTCGAAACTAGCCGTTCGCATGTAGCATGAAGCTAACGTAAGCATTGTAGTTAGCATTCGGGCCTTTGCACCATTTTGTTCTTTTAAATGTCTCTGCATCGTTGTTTGGTAGAAAATCCATCCATAATTCAGCATTTGTTCTTGGAGCAGGTGAAAGGGTAGTATGTATCTTGTTTGTTTCCTCTCTCACTGCAGTTTCCAACATGATAGTTTGTGAGCATTTCCAAAACAATGTCGTCTGTGGCTGTAGACAACTCTACCAGCGTGAAATGAACATGGATTATAGACCCTTTCATTGTTTGTAAACATTCTGGGCTCAGCTGGAGGCGGAAAGCTAGATTCCTATCTATTTCCATTGTAGCTGTTGTCATAGTAACGATAAACAAATGTCTAACTGTTGTTGGAAATATCAGATAAAACCTTATTTTATCGTCTCAAATGTCGTTCATCTTGTTCTTGCACCTTAAGGACAACAGGACCACATTTTTTAGTTGTAGTTTTACACTTATAATCGCTAGTTTTATTTTAATCTTATTTCTCTTGCTCACTTCCTGCCTCCAGCTGATGTCACTGATGATGTAAGCAGCGAAAGAGTCTATAGGAAAGTGAATTGAAGAATGTTACTCTTTTATCAAAGAGTCATAAGAAAGGTCATAAAATGGTTAATTAACAATCACATTTGTCATTGTATCATCTCCTCTTCTGTGTCTGGTCTGTAGCATTGTGCATGCGGGGGAGGAAGCTAGGCTAACCATTAGTGGGTATGTTCTTTAGTCGCATCTCTTCAGTGTATGTATAAAATAAAACCAACTTGAATGTGTGAGGGATTTTCATTCACAAAACAAAATTAAGGTGACACGCCGACAAGTCTTACCTGTGAGAAACTTTGTTTTAATAAAATCTGAGATTAAAGAAATCTTAAGATATAAAAACGAGGAGGATCACGCTAAAGCTAAACAATTAACTTCATAACAACGGTGTGAATTGTGTTTCTAGCTACATGCCTGTTGTACGTATAAATCAAGTGAAAACATCGTATGAAGACCAAAAGAGTCTCAGCGTAGCCACGTGACGCTAAATGCTAACGGTGTGCTATGCTAAACAGCTGCAGCTACGAGGCATTGGACGTGTTGGGGATCCAGCCCATCTGATAGGCCCGCTCCAGGGTCCTCTTGCAGTCCTGCATCACCGTGCTGAAGACGATGTGCGGGTACTGCACCACCAGCCTCTCCACCGTCTCCTCGTTCACCTGCGAACACACAGCGAGGGGCACGCATGAGTCACAGCACGTTATTATGTAGCGCTCGTTGATTTGAATCTGTTTGAACAAAGCTGCTGCTCATTCTGCTCAATAAATGAAAAATGGTGGGGGAAAGTGATGCGGCAAAACTTCAATGCGAGCCCAATCATTCGTAATTAAATTTTGATGAAAAGACTTGATTTTTTTTTCCCTTTTGTAATTCTTTATTCATCAAAACAATGTCTCCGTTTCAGATTAATTATGTGGAATGGTTAATTTCAGCAGCAAAATAAATAAATGATACACTTCTGCATATACCCTGCCTTTATGAAACATTTACAAAGCTGGCCTCTGTGTGAACTGAATGCAAAAAGCCACGTTGGATGTCCCAGGATGTGCTTCCAGTGGAACATCTTTATCATATATAGCTCTCAGCCGCTGACGGAGTGTGACTGTGTGAGAGAGGAGTCCAGCTGAGCACAGCAGGCTCATCAGGCCTTCATGTTCTCCCCGGAACTCGCCGCTAACAGCCAGCCCCCCGCTCCTCGCCACTCTCTCCACAGCGCTCGATTTGTTGACTAATACACTTGATCACTTTTTTCATGAGCATAGGATAGGTTACGGTCACTTTCTAGAAGTGATGATGTCATATTTTGAGGTGGAGGGCAGGGACCAATGGAGCTCGATGGTACATGCCCCGCCCTGGTGCCGGGAGTCAAAATCCCATAAACAAAATTGCCTAGACTTTTTCGGGGGGGAAAACATATACATACAATGCTCAAAAGTTTACATACCCTGGCAGAATATCAGGGCATGTAAACACAAAAACCTTTATTTCACTCATGGTTAGTGGTTGTGCGAAGCCAATTATTGTCAAAAAACCTTTTTGTTTACGCTTTTCAACTAGAAACTAGCCAAAAGTTTACATATTGTGCATCTTGAAACAAACTGACATTTTGTCAGAGAGTCCTGTATTTCAGCTGAAGTGAGTTTTCCTGCCAGTTGTTGAAGGTCATGTAAACGTTAGATCAGGGACATTTGAGTAGTTTCTGTTTCATTATGATTTCAAAAGAGTAAACTCAGTTCTTTGACAATAAATGTCTTCGCACAACCACTAACCATGAGTGGTTAGTGGTTGTGGTCATATTCTATGAAAAAGGGCCAAAAGATTAAGAGGATATGTAAGCTTATGAGCACAACTGTATATATTCAATGTTTAAAAGAGTGATAGCAGCTAATCAACCTGCAGTATTTTATGGAAAACACACAATAATAAATTTAAGTTTTATCCCAAACTTTATAAACCGAAAAGTTTATAAAGAATTGACATAATAAAGAAACACATTTTAGCCACGTAAGTATTAACTTATTAATTATCCCAAAGTGGGGTTCAGGGCCCCCTAGGGCTCCTCAGAGGCACCACATACAAAAATAAAGAACATATTCAGTATTAGAATACTTACAAAGTGTTTGAAGCGTTCTTTTTTTTTAAATATATATGTGTAATAAGTTATTCATGACCGAAGGGGTTTAGGCTGAAGTATAAACATATTTTGCCTAACCCATGTACAACGTTGAGTTTGAATGAACGTCATGTGTATGCTTTAAACTATAATAAGTATTTAGCCTACATACTGTATATACTGCAAAAATATGCAACAGAAATGCAAAAAATGAGTTATATTTACTCGGGGTAAGCCTTCGTATCTCATCGCACTCAAAATTAGACAAAAATCTTAATTGAAATAACATTGTTATTGATGTCTTTTTCATAATTTAAGTGTAAAAAACTTACGCCATTCATCGATTTCTAGAAAATTAGTTTCTAAAATGAAAGATAAATTTACTAATTTCAAGAAAATGTTATTTATTTCTCGACTACTTTTTGCAGCGTAAGAAGGGCTGTATCTTTATGATTATGCCAAATTTAATAAAAACCTCTGATCCCTCATCACTCCACGCCATACACAACCCCAGTGGTCAATCGGTCGAGGTGGGAAAACAAGAGCGACGTGACGAAGAGCAGAAGCGGCATCACCTCCAAAGAGACCTTCATGGGTTAACCACAAACACCCCCCACCGCACACTCCACACACCCCATCCCAACCCCACACACTCCACACACCCCAGCCCCACACATCCCAGCCCCACACACCCCAGCCCCACACACCCCAGCCCCACACACACCCCTGCCCCACACACACACCCCGCCCTCAGCCTGTAGGATCCTGGCCACCCGCACGCCTGACACTTTCCAGGGAAGTCATGTGTAAACACTGGCACACATGTGGAGCACACAGTCAGCTCAGGGGCCCGGGAGGTGACAAAGAGGGCCATGGTTTTTCTGTCTCAATGCCTCGGGTGAAGAGGTCCAACTTGGATGTCAGTTTGGTTTTCTCCTTTGTAGAATACATGACATATCATTTGGCTTGAAAATGCCTTGTTGTTTCATTTTTTTTTCCAAACAAGAAAACTGTCCAGGAATTAAACCCTTTGATTTATATGAACATTGCAAAACCACACAGCAAAGAGTAACATGTATAATATATATATATATATATATAAGTATATGTAAGCATTTAAAATAAGAACATAATGTAAATTGCATGTAAATTAGATAATAAATCTAGTCTTGACAAGTCAGAATTACCGTATTTTCCGGACTATAAGGCACACTTAGGCTGGTCCTGCGACTGTACTGTATATAAAATATTTATATTTTCACATTTTTGCCATTTTTTCACACTGATTCTGTTCTTTATGCTATAGTTATCTGAATAACTGTTAATATGTTACGTTAGCATACCAGACACCTATTCAGTTCATTGTTTATGCTTTGTGTAGCTGAATAACCATCAATGTGCTACGTTAGCGTTAGCATACTGTACACCTATTCAGCCTGTTGTTCTATTGTTATTATTATAACTTGCCTTTCAAGATGAAATGTCTGTTCTTGATCACGGATTTTGTGAAATAAATTTCCCCCCAAAAAATGCAATTTAAGGTGGCCACACACTACAGGATTTTTAA